>JAREIS010000027.1:950000-1017500 GCA_030060385.1 Muscicapa striata striata | reverse complement strand
AACTGTAAATTAACTCACACATATTTTTTGGTCAGGAGGGAGATGCTGAGGATGGCTTGGGTATTTTATCGTTGCCTACCTCACAGAAGAATAGAGCCATCAATCCTGCTTTTTCTGTGGAAATTAAATAACTTTGAAGGGATGAGTGCTTAATGTGGTGCATGTAAGGGTGTAGGATAAGTTGAGAGTAGGGAGATATGACGAAATGCAGAAGATAGAAGCATGGTTGAGGAGGTGATTGCTCAAGAGTCAGGATAAATAGCACAGGTGTCTGAAGATCACTGCTGAGCAAAAAGTCAGCAGAAATTACTGGTTTAAAAGAATTGTGTATCTAAATCATCATATTGATGTAACCACATCACAAATCAATTGATTCAGTGAGTTTCATTGTCACACAACTGAAGTAATGAAAGCAGCAAACCAAGTTAAAATATTCTCTATTCACACCTGTTCTATTGTGGAAAAGAAGGAAATACTGTTGTGGAAATAGGAACAATAGGAACAATTGACCAAAAGAAGTGGTCAATAAACTCAGAGTGACTGAGCAGATTGGATGATTGAAGAACCTTGTAATGGTATGTGGAACATTTCTTTTGTCAGTTGCTGATGCAAACCTGGATCAGGTCGAGAATGACAAAAACTGGTGACCATATGAGAAATGAGTCAGTGCTGTTGGTATTCATGTTAGCAAAAATGCCATGATGATTGACAATAATTGGAACCCTTGTTAACATTATCAGCAGAGAGGGAAACCATGGTTTAAGCAGACATAGAGGTTGATTGTTCCTCTCCTCTGAGGGCAGAAAAAGGCCTGTTTAATAATAGACAAGGCAGACACTGGTGATTGTGTCTCTGCTCACCATACAAAGAAGTTTGCCCAGGTTTTTTTGCAGTCTATCCTGCACTTTTACATAGACTGATAATAATTATAATTTAGAGTTGCAAAGGAAAATAAGGATGCCTCAGAAATGAGTACATCAAGCATCATGAACAAGTTGCTCTCTTACTCCTGAGGAAGGCAGAAACTTCTATTGCCTTCTTGGCTCTGCTTCTGAAGAAAGTAATCTTTCATGTCTATTCCTTTAAAACTCTAACTTTGAAAACCTGTTGTTTTAAATGTTTAAAAACTATTGGAATCTTCCACTTGATGAACATATTGCTAGTAATTACTGTTAAATTTGAGTATCTTCTAAAAAATTTCTCTTTTCCTGTTTTATGCTGTAAGGTCATTGTGCAAAATATGACTCAATATACAATGGAAACAGTAAATCAAACTTTAAATAAAACATGTGCCACTGAAGATCTGACAAATAGGAAAAATATATTGGAAGCTTGACTCTCATTGGCATTTGACCCTTTTCTTTCACACTGAAAATGAAGCCCAGGCATTTAATTTTTTTACCATATGATCTTTCTCAGCTTCTGCAATCAGGAGACTTGGTGCTAACAAGAGTATTCCAGACATTTAAGAGGAAAATATTACTTTTATAGGAGGCAGGAACTCTTTTAAATTCAGACATAGGTCTTAAACTGGAGCTGAGTTTGAGTTTTAGCCTCATTTATCCATCAAACACACTGACACATTTTTGTTTTAAGGACCATTTGATTTTTACTAGCATTTTGTAACAAAAAGCCAGCATTCCTTTCTTCTATAAAATATGTTCTGATGGTCTAAGTTATGACTCTGTCTGCTGTTCAAGCATGTCTGAAATGGTGCTTTGTCCATGGCCAAGTGTCTCTTCAATCCTGCTTTGTGCTGTCACAGCAGGAACAGAGGCTGAGTGTACAAGGTTTAGGTGATTTTGCTATTGACAGCAAGCTCAGTGATAGCAGGCCAGCCTCCTTCCACTTCACAGTGATGTTCACAAGGACCATTCCCACTTCCCTGGGGTGGCAGCATTTTACAATTACATTGTGGCTTTACAGGCATCTCAAAGAGGTAAAAAGTGGTGACTCCCATGCCACACCAAGCCTCTTCAAATTGTTCCTGCCATCACAGATGATGGAAAATTGCAACTTAATGAAAAGGTCTTCTGCACAGACAAAGTTCAAATGTGATGTGTTAAAAAGAGAGGGAGGAGTCAAAGTGTCACTGCAGTGATACAGAGACCAGAGTCTGATTTCTGTTGTAGCAGCACAAAATTGGAGAAGACCACACGAGTTAGAGGATACATTTTGGAGCTCGAAGAATCAGCATCATGAGGAACGAAATTGAAGCATAATAAAATAAGAATAAAAAGAATAACAAAGAATAAAAAACCCCAAAGAGATAGTTATCTAAAGTTATCTAAACAAATAAACAAACAAACAAAAAGTAAAAAATAGGTCACACATTTGCAGTAAAATGTATGGTCTCAGTTTTATTCAGTTTTACTTCCATAAAAGTGGAAGGAGGCAAATCTGAGCACATCCAGAATGATATAAACACTCAAGGGTCTTAAATATTCAGGAAGGTTAGAAAAAGTAGGTCTGTATTGTTTGGAAAAGAGGATCTTATGAGGAACTTCAATGAGATAACAAAACTCTAAAGGGACCAAGGAAGAGACATGCAGCAATGCATGCTCAAGGATACACAAAACTATGCCAGAAAAAAAAGCCTGACAATGAAACTTTCCTGGTAGAAATATCTGATACTAAGAGCAAAATACCAAATGTTGCAACTACTGCAAAGAGCTTAAATACTTTAAAAATGAAAGCAAAACACTTTAGGAAATGATGGTGGATGAAATCAGTGTTTCTGAAAATGGAGAGATTACCATAAATGTTTGAGTCTCAGCCTTTAGCTTCATGGGAAGACATGATGAGGAATTAAGTTTTCCCTCTTAGTTAGATGAGAAATTAATGGTGGATAGTAGAATGTCCTTTGAACTTGGATTCTCAACACCCCATAGCATCACCCCCAGTGTGCTCCATCAAGTAATCAAGTCAACATTCAGCAACCCAATGAAACACCAGACCAGGAGAATTAATTGCAACGTCAGTCCCTGGCTGGCCCTTCAGATTCTTCCCTGTTCTAAATTGTCACTTCATTACTCATCTGCACGCTCCCTCACAGCATATCCACCCACACTTCCCACTCTGGCACCAGCTGGGTCATGGGACACTCAGTGGGCACTTTCCTCCTCCTCCTCCCTTCCTTCTCTCCGAGAGGGAAAGAGGCTGTGGTGGCACAGCTGGGAATGTCACCAGCGCCTTCCCCCCAAGGTGTGCAGCATGACCCTGAAACCCCTGTCAGAGGGATTGATAGCTGGGAACAACCATCATGTGAGTCCATCACAGACTGGAGCAGGTAGGAGAGGAAAGCCCCATAATAAACACCACAATCCAAAAAAAACTGTGAGGCAAAAATGGTGTTAAAATGAACATAAGGAAACATCAGTACGTGAAGGGCAAAAATCCTCACAGGGTCTCACACCACCCCTAAATAAAACCTCCCTGAGCATACAATTACCCTTAACACTTCCCACAGTGAAACCATCAGGGAAAACAATGTGTGTGTAAAATCAGCAGTTTGTTAAAATACATTTAACCCAAACCAGATTCATCATATTTCAATCAAGTGACATGACCACAGGTTAGAAGTGTAGGCTGATGGGGACCCTGATTTCTGTAAGAATCCTTCTGCCAGCTTCAGAGTACTGACTTTCTACAGAACTGCAGACACCTATACCTTTAAGGTGATATTATTATGGACATTATTGTCAAGTTTTATAACACAGTAGCTATGCTTTCAAATACACATTTATCCTTAGTTAAAAGTATTCTAACATTTTATCCCCAAAAACGTATTTATTGGTATTTCTGGCATCAAAATTAATTACCATGATACTCTTGCATAAATATTGGCTCAAGTCCAGGAAGGCTTTATAGTTTGGGAGTTAGAAATTTCAACTTTTTCATATATAAGTGATGAGAAAAGGTAACATAAAATAGAGCCTCCATTCAGTACCAGATTTCCAAGAGCAAGGCAGTATCTCAAGATGTAATGCAAGAAGTGGATATTTTACATCCAATTAGGCAGGGAAGCCAAGGTGAAAGGGTTAAAATTTGCCACAGATCCCAAGTAAGTGATTTTCTTAACCCCTTAAGGGTACAAACTGCACCATGAAGAAAAAGCAGTGAAGAAGAGAAGAGAAAATATGTCCTGAACTGGTTTGCCTGCAACAAGGTACAGATTCCTCTGCACTCTGCAGGGAGCAGCTGAAGCTCCCCAGCTTGCTCTTTGACCACACCCAAAATAAAAACCAAAGGATATTTTGGGGAATAGGAAAACACAACAGCTCAGATAATGTCCCAGGCAGTATATTCATTACAGGCTCATCGGAGTGGATGCCTGCAATAGGAAGATTAAATACCCATTTACCAGCATCAGAGGAGAGTTTGGTTTTATAATGTATTGTCCCCTATTCCCCGTGAGGCTGCTTTGTTTGATAAAATGCTGAGTGTGGTGTAAAAATATCCCTCTCTCTGTAATTTGCACTCCTCTCCATTTAAAGCTATTCTTGCTGCAAACGAGAATTGAAAGCTGCTAAAATTAAGTGGTGTCAGTTCTCAATGACACTTTAATGATAGAGCGCTCAGCAAATGAGATGAGAATGAATTCCAGCTTCTCTGCTAAAGATAGTAACCAGCACTAAACAGTATAATGCTCCAACTGGGCTACACTTCACCTGCTTCATTCATATTTAGTAGAACTGAAATAGGGAAACCATAATTAAAATGCTCATAAAGTGAAGGGAAAAAAAAAAAAAAAAAAAAAAAAGCTAATTTCTAATAGAGATGGTAGGAAACAACTGAAGCTTGTAAAGTCAAAGCACAGCCTTTCTTTGTCACTTCTGCACTGCCCCAGAGGCCACTGCTGACCACAGGGCAGATATGGGGCTGTGGAATTCTTTCCTCCCTGCAGAAATTGCTGCTCCCAGCAAGTTTGGTACAAGCCTACTTATCTAATCCATGCACAAGGAAACTGAATATTGGGAAATCCTGTCCAGTTTTGGGCTAAATGGTACCACTGTATCACAAAAATCCTTCAAGCAAATAAAACCCCAACATGTAAACACCTTGTGTCTCTCAGTATTATAATAATTGGACCTTCAACTTCCCTTCAGCCTTCCACCCAACCTCCCCCACAGACCATCACCTCTGCAAACACGTGGCTTCTCTAAAAAATGACAACTTCAAAGCATGTCAACAGGGTGCTGTCACATCTGTGACCCCCTTATGCCACTTTTGTGTTGCAAAGGTGTTTTATGATGGGACAATAATTCTCTGAAGAGAATAATCCTTTTGCTCAGGGCTCCTGAGCATGGCACAGCAATGGGAGGTTCTGGTGAAGAGGGAAAGATGAGCACATGAAGTTGGACACAAAGATTCAGGTGCTGCTCCAAATTCATGTGGAGCCTGGACAGAGTCCCATGTATCACAGGCTCACAGTCTTCATTTACTTTACATTTATTTCTACAAACTGCTGTGGAAGAGCAGTAGATTGTTTCCAGCCCTTGACTAAAGTAGAGTTATTTTTGTAAAACACTATGTCATTCAGTTGAATAACCAAGCCTGTCAGGCACATGAATAGAAGATAAATATTAAGGCATTAAAAGTATAAAAAGCATTCATTATGGAGAGAGAAGTATTTATTACTATAGGAAATTTTTAGTGGACTTACAATTATGAAAGCTTTCGTGTAACAAGTTGATTTAAGGTTTCAAAATTCACTGCAAGTACTTGCAGAATATTCCATATGACTAGAATGGAGATGGGGCCATTTGAGATGAATGACAACATAATCTTTATACCTCATATTAATATAAGGTTTCCCTTACAAATAAAATATATTTGATGGATAAATGATCCTTCAAATATTGTACAAAGTTTGAAAATAATATCCTGGCACTATTTCCCCATCCTTATATTAATGAAACTAGACTGAATCTTTACCTACAAATTCTTTTGATATATTCCAACAAACAATGCACTGCAGGAAATTCCTCATTTCTCAATTTCACGTTGGGGAAAAAAAAAAAAAAAAGAAAAAGCACTTTTGCATTTACATAACAAAACATATCCAGAGCTGTGTAAGTGTCTAGGACTTGTAAAACTGGTGGCCTAATGGGCTGAGGGCAGGTGAAATGGTCATGCCTGAATGAGAACAGTAATTCCACACATATCTCTGTGTTTCTTCCCATACAAGGTTCCTATCCTGGCTGTACAAGTACCAACTTGACAGCAACTGTCAAAAGCTTCTTAAAATGAGCAATCTTGACTATTCCTGCCACTGTTTGCAGATCAGGCAGCACTGTGTACATGGTTTTTACACAACATGTTTGTGTGTCTTCTGTTACATGTGTTCCTGTTGTTTGTGGGGCCAAGGAGGCTGAAAAGGGAAGAAGTGCATCCCCACACTAGCAATTTAAGCCTTTCTGGCTTTTTTCAGCCCCAGATTTTCCTTCTGGTTGTGTCCAAGTTCTGAAGTGTCCCTTCACCCACTGGGAGATGTGGAGGAAGACACCAGCTTGCTGGCACTGTGAGTAAGGAAAGTTGCTGTGGGCTGAGAGAAAAATAAGTGATTGCTTTCCCTTCTCAGAGTATCCCAGCCTGGGAATGGGAGGCAGCAGGGAAAGAGCACTCTGGAGACTACTTATCCTCTGACAATTTTTCTTTTTAATTTTTGTTTTGTTTTGTTTTGTTTTGTTTTGTTTTGTTTAAGGGGAACTATGCCTGCTGATGGAAAAGTGGATCCTGGAGCACATATCCTCCCTGCACACAGCACACACTTCTTTTGTCTCCCAGCCAGACAAACAACTAACATCCTTCAATTTTCTATCATGTGAGAGTTACTTATAAGTTCTGTGAGATACTGAGCATCACCTGCAAGATCTATGAGTTTAAAGCACCTTAGAAAGGTATTAGGCAAAAGAAAATAAAAAATACCCATCTAATTAACAAATAACAACCTTCTCCCACCACCCCATGCCCCCCCCCCCAAAAAAAAAAAAAAAAAAGGATAAAAGGGAAAAGAAAATAACCCACCTCTCACAATCAAAGCGGTTTTACAGAGCTTTGGAAACAGCAAGACAAAATAAATATTGAGTGAGAAGGAAAAAAGCCAGTATTGCATCAAATACTTGCCCCAGGTCCTACAGCAGCAAAAACGAGGTGACATGCAGCCATACATGAGTGGACAACATGTCAGCTGCACAGAGGGTCCCTTCATCGTCACACATGTCCCCTAACTGGCAGTTTACCCCTTCAGACACAATGTTAAGAGACACAGGAAGAATGTTCTCTTTTTGAAAAGTGTCACATAAAGTAGCTTACCAGCCTGGTTGGCAGAAAATCATATTTTCTGATATCTGATGTCACATTTTATTAGATTTAGGATACTATTATCCTACTTACTTAGGGGTTTTAAAGTATCCTTTTTATAGTTAATGCCACAGGTAGAATGTTAAACTATAGACATTTTGCAATAAAGGACTAGACTGTTCCTTATACACATCTGGTATTTTTTGCCCCAAACAATGCAATAGCTGTTCAGTATTTTTTATCTTTCTTTTTTTTTTGTATCCTTGCACATTTGTCCTCAGTTCATCCACTGAAGTATGAGTGAGTCTGGTTAGAGTCTGCAAAGCTCTAGAGCTGTAATTTGTATCTCTTTTAATTTATTTTAATAAATTTATTTAATAAATTTAATAATAAAAATATATATATATATATATATTTCAATGCTTGGGATTATATCAGTTCTAAATCATCCCTTTGTGTAGTATTGTTTTATCTTGATTTCAGTTATCAGGGGACTTTCAAACAAACCCTTTTATTGAATCAAAATCTCTTAAAAGTCTTCAAGCAAAATTTTGACTGCTGCTAATTGAGGTTTTTCAATTGATGGAGGTTTCAAGTTCTAGAAATTTTATTATAAATAACATCGTTTTCTCACTATGGTCATGCTCCTCCTAAGCAGCAAAATCCATGTATGCTAAAGGACAGAATTTGATTCATACTATCAAGAAAATTAATAATTTTCATCAAAGGATAATTAGTTCTGTTCCATTCTGTTCTGGAGGAAAGACTTATCTGCTTGGTTGGTATTTGCCTTATTTGCACACATGAGAATTAGCATTACCAACAATTAAAATATAAATACACCTTTTCTATATCAGTGTGATATTTAGTGATTAAACCACAGGTTTTTATCCCTAATTAGTCTCTAGGTCTTTAGCTACTTATCAGAGCAGTAATATATTGATAGTAAAATGTTACTGACAGGTGTCCAGCTGGAGAGCAGATTCTTGGAGGATGGGAGGAAGCAAACAGAAAAATCCCCAAATATGTGGCACTCTTGCCTTGTTCACACAGCTCTGCTTCAGTCATAGCTGTTGGGACAATGGAGAGACAGGAAAAGAGAATGCTGATCAAATATTAATATTTACTAATACTCAATAGCATGAGTTTCTCAGGGTTTTTTCAGCTTTCTTTACATAACAAAAGGAAACAACTCCACAGGAACTCAGGAGTAGGACTCAATTACTGACAAAGGAAAAATGCATTTTATAGTGTATGCTATTGACTGCTGCAGGCTTTAAAATAATATATCCAGCAGACAGTGTGATGCTTTTAGTAGGGAAGAAGGGCAAGACACCAATATCACTTTTTTTTAATGATTTACAGAACTTCCTCCAAACAGACCTGCAAAAATTCTCATTCCATAGATCAGAAACACTTAGGCCAAGAATTTTACATATGAAATAGGAGACCTTCCAAGAAAATTTAGATAAGACTTTAAGAGCTTGGCAGCTGAGTAGAAAAGTCCTTCTCACCACCAAGCTAAACCAACAAGGCTGTGTGCTCTGGGAGCCTCTGCCCTCGATCAGCTTTGGTCTGGTGGCTCAAATGCAGCAGTGATAATTAAAGATCTTGAAATTTTGCAGGAGGGAGGACACTACCTTCAATTCCCTTGGCAGAGCAAAATATATTTCCCTGTTTTTGTTGGACAAATCTCCTAAATCAACCTGCTAGCTGGCACCAAATTCCTCCCTAAAGCAGAAGCACTTTTGTGAGAAATCTCCAAACAGACAATTTTTATGCAAGTTATAATCCTTTAGAATAAAAGACACATTAGAACAAGATCAGCACAAAAACTGCTGCATAAAACCCCTCTGTGGGGCTTTGACAAACCACAGAATCACTCTGTGCTTTATTAGGAGAGAGTAGGAATTCATAGAATTTATTTTAATTTTTCCTATTCTGTTTCACAGCTTAACATTCTTTGGGGTGATTCCATTAAGAAACTATCTTGTCACCTGCACTGAAAATACATTTTTTTCTCTTTTAAGAGTGATGTGTCAAACCAATACATCAACTGTGCTACTTATGCTTCTCACCATTATAAATATTTTCAATTTTTAAATGTAAAATATTTTTCTATGTTTTGTAAAATTATTCATTCACCCAAACACAGTCAGGGCTCCGTTTCTTACCTTCTTTTTTTTTTTTTTTTTTTTTTTAATCTTTGGATTTAAAGTTTTTCCACCTTTACTGAGAGTAATTTTGACATTTAGTAAATTATTTCTGCAAATCACTCTATTACTGAAAAAAAGGTAACCAGCTTCATATTTAGATCTACAGCTGACCTTTAGGATTGGTCTCCTTAGTGTACATTTTAGTAGGCATAATTGTGTTGAAATATGAATTAATTTGGCAGTGGTCTTCCCTGCATATCCTGGATTATTTTAAGAAGATGAATGTAACCTTCAGCTGTGCTCTGTGGAGGTTTTATTCCGGGGCCTTTCACTGTGATTTGAGATTGAAAGCTTACCAATATTTGAAGAATGCCATTGAGCACTAGGCTGTATTTGTTTGTCTCCTGAACTCATTCAATTAAGAAAATAATCCATTATGGAAAATCTTGATTAAAAGTTGGCTTATTCTCCCATTTGATTAAAATTCAGCATTACACTGAATCAATTGTTCAGTACTTCTGTGAAACCTGCATCAACTGCAGGCAGAAGACAAATTGCTCTGTTGCTCTTGTATCTTACTCACCTTTTCTGTCCTCTGATTATAAAATCTACTGGAGAACAATAAACAGGCTCTGATACTGTGGTTTCACTTGGTCCTTGACCCTATTCCATGGCAGAAGGAGAGATGCTGGGGCAGCCCAGGGGGTCTTGGGAGTGGGAGGATTTCCTTGGCCAGAGGCTTTAGCTCCTCAGTCCCTATCCTGTCCCAGGATGGAGGATGTGGAGCAGTTTATTCCTTCCAAAACTCCATGAGTTTCTCAGCCTTCTGAGCCCTGAATAAAATCTTCAGGATTTAGTCCTTTGCATATATTTCCACAATGACATCAGCAAACAAGGCTAATCTCGCCTGCCAACAAAATGGTTTTATAACTCCATCCTAAATCCCTAATTAAAAGGGCCACCTCCAAAACTCTGCAACAAACAAAGCAGCTGAGGTTGGGCAGCAACCTGACAGCCATGGGACTGGAGAGGACGAGCTCTTTATCCCAAAACTTACCTCAAAGTCATCTCCTTCTCCTTGTCTGTGCTCAGCTCTGTCAGAACTCTGCAGCCACACACACTGCTGTATGATTGCAGAGGGTGAAGTCCCATCCTTGGCCAAATCAGGGGCAAAAATTGTGTTGATTTGAGTGCAGTCAGGCTATGGCTTCAAATGTGGAAACAAACAAACAAACAAACAAACAAAAGATCAGTAATCAAATACTAGTAGGTTTGCTTTCCAGTGTATTTTCATTTCCAGTTTCCCTGTCCTTTGGAAAATGTGACAGTTTGCAGCAATTAAGAATTTTACTCAGAAAGATTTTCAGACATAAACAAATGGTTTAAACCATACTGCTGTGGTTATCAATCAAAACTTCATGGAGAAGCTTTTCCAATTTATTCTTACACTATGACTAATTCTTTTACTATTTCTGTAGATAAAATTTCCACTTTCCTTGTTTTCCACACAGGGTGGCTTTTGTTAAACATAATTGAGCTCTAATATTGAACCAACTAACTTCCAACATTACAACTCCATCACCAGGATGGATTTTTAAATTTTTTTGGCTTCTTTATGGGTTTTCCCTAGGCTGAGTATATCACCAGCAAAACATAATGTTAGCTATCCAAACAGTGGTTTATCTTATTATTTGATTAAGACAAGAGAGAGAATAATTGACAGAAACACTGAAAAAGATCTTTGAGTGCTTCAAAATTTTAATGCTTATTGTCTTCACTGGCAAAAAAATGTTTCAAAAGTGACTTCAGAAACAGCCCAAAATAATGCAAGAAAAAGCAGCTTTAGCACAGTCACATCTTGGACATGGAAATCTTGAGTCTAATATTACTTCCAGCCACAATTATTAACTGGAATCAAATATTTGTGAAATTTAGAGGAAACCCTATTGTGTTACCAGGCTGAGAGGCTGAGAGGTGAGAGTGAAATTAATGTGCATAAATAACATGGGCAGGTGAAGCTGAGCCCACTGGAAATAGGATAGTTACTAAAATAACTCTGAGGTCAGTGTTTGTGATGAAAACAGACAAGATTTATGGCAAAGTAATTCAATCAAATAATCTGAAGCCAGTCAGAAGCATTTCATTCTAATGCAGTGTTTTAAAATCTATAGACATTGTGCAATTAAATGAAAAGCAAAAGCAAGCCATAGATTGAGGCTGAAGAGAAGACAATAAAAGAAAAAACAAAAGCAAAAGAAATGTCACCTGGAGAAGATCTCATTTTGGAAACCTACAATATGTTGATTGATAGGACTAGCATTTCTCAAGCTCTGTCACAGCTGAAGTATAAAGCTGTCAGTGCATATGATAATGATGGATGCTCTAAAACATGCAAATAGCATGAAAAATCATTTCTCACATAATTTTGGAAGATGAGAGGAGTTGTGAACTGAGGGGAGAGGGGAGAGCAGGTCAAGCTTAACATTCAGCCAAGAGGAAGAGGCGGCCGCCTCGCCGCCGCTGGAGCTGTTAATTACTATGCAAGTGAAACAATGAGTTATGCTGGCCTTCTGCAGATTTTCCCACAGAATTGTGATGGTGGCTGGCAAAAGGAGAGGGGCAGAGCTGCAGCTCTGGAGCTGAGCACAGTGGGGAGCTCCCCTGGAACAAATCCACACCAAAGGAAAGCTGCTCTGAGGGCTGCGTGCTCTTGGGAATGCCCTGCTTTAAGAACGTCCTGTGTGCTTCAGAGGTGACATTTACAGTACACCATCAATATTGGGGGTGTTTCAGTTAATTAGCCATTTTTATTAACGCTGAAGTACAGTAAAACCCAATGGAAGTGTTAGGAATGTAAATGAGCACCATGCCCGGGCTGATCCAGCTCCCAGCAGTGAACTATCACACACTGCCCCTGTATTTATGGTGCTTTTTATTTGCTGGACCCAGCAGAGGTTGCTCATGCTTCCAGCTGAGATTCACCTCTTGTGCATATGCATGTGCTTACGTGTGCCAAAGTTCATAAGAAGCGACAAAACCATAGGTGCAGCCTCAAATTTGCTGGATTTATTTTCATTCATTGTGTAATTTTAAGGAAAATCAGGTTTGTGACCAACTCTAGTGAAAAATAAATATACATTAAGGCTCATTTTGTGGTTTTTTCTTTCTTACGTAGTTATAAAGATGCACCTCCAAGCATCTACACTGAGGAAAATCCATGACATATAAGATAAAGCATTATTTATTTAATGTGCCTTGCTTGGGCTCCATGAAATAGTAAAAACCACACAGCTCACATTACTTTCTATTCAAAACCCCTTATTCCTCAGTCCTTATACCATGTTAACTTTTGACTGTGCTTTATTTTCAAAAGTCTGCTTCACTCAGCACAGGTCTACACACTGGATCTTTTCTCTACTGGATTTTTTACTTACTCCATCCCACCAAAAATCCCAGCTAAGTATGAGCCCACCTGTGTGTTTCCAAGTCTACCTCTACAGTTGCCTTTATGCTTTTCTTCAGTCTTAGGGTTCCTAATAGCATCTCCTTATCATTCCAGTCCCTTCTAAACAGAGATCATCTGATATTGGGTCTTTTCATGTGCCTGTATCCTTCCAAAGTTCATGCTCATCTCAAATCTGACAATATGGATATTAGTAAAACTTTTTAAAATGTCATCCTAAATCTTTCACTGAATGGTTTATCTGTATCTGTGTTAGATTGCAAACTCTTGGAGGCAAAGACCTCCTCTATTCCTGGTGTGCATACTGCTGAACACACTGTCACACTCCACAAATTGTAAATAATGAGCAATGGTGATGGACCTTATTTTCTACTGCCTTCCATCTTATTGCTATTTACCTTTGCACAAAACAAGTGTCAAAGAGGTGACATTAGCAAAGGCTGTGGTTCCTCAGCAGCTCAGCATGTTTCAAGTTGAAGCCTCGTTCATAAAAAGGGCAATAACCACAACACTTCAGAAAATTTTATCTAAACATTTTACTAACTTACAAATTTAATTTCTCACTGATTTCCAAGACAATTCATTTCGTACTTTATTTTATTAAATATTGGTACAATTTCTGCATAATCAGGCTCTGGTCTTGCTGTTTCAAACTGCTTTGCTGCAGGTAATTCATGAAAGCAAGGTTTTAAATGAATCTTGTTCTGATTTTTCCCCCCTTCTGGATTTCATCTTCATTTCAGACTTGGAGCAATAGCTCATATTCATGTCCAGATATTCAAAATGCTTTGTATTTGTTATTCAGCAGGATCTTGCTCTTTTAGATGTGTTTAAGTTCATATTTAAAGTGAAAAATAACTATCAGTAGCTGCTGATGAGTTCATATCTCTCCTTATTTACTGTTACTGCTAAGATTAGGAGGGTCCAAAGGCAAGTGAAGCAAAAACAAAATTTACCAGAAGTTCTCAAAATCAATTCATATCTAAATTAATCATGGCCCAAAGATGTCATACTGGGCTCAGAGCAGCTCAAATAATATCTACACAGGACAGATTAGGGAGCCTTTTCCCCTTGCCACAATTAAAATGCATGTACCAAAAATGACTAGGAATTCCCAGGAGCCTTAAGTGAGGCAACTCCCCAGAAAGCAGATGTAAGGACTGCCCAGCATCTAAATTACCAGGCTGAGTTTACAGAGCAGAGATGAGAAGCCCTATGGTCAAGTAAAAGAAACAAAAAAATCCCAGTCATCTAAAACCTGGACCCCAGCCAAGTTTTCCCAATAATGGTAGGTGACAGGCCAGTTCTGAGCCAATGTGCATTTTAACTGGTGGCAAGCTCAAGTAACAAGCCTTTGCTGTTCATCTGTCAAAAAAGGGGGGGGGGGGAAAGCCCAAACATGTAGCACTGTCTGTATTTTTTATTGGACTATGTACTACATATATTTTAATGTAAATTGTTTGAAGGTCTTTGACATCTAATAGGAACAGAAAGTGGGTTTTCCCTTACTAATTATCTAATATGTACATCTTCAAAAGAGAAACAAATATGAAAATATAGCATCTCTGTGCTCTGATGGAGTGAAGGAGACCCTGAGTCATACTTGAAGCAGCCTGATAAATTGATGAGTGACAGCCCACACAGGTAAAAGTTCTCAGAAGAGAAATTGCAACTATGTGTAATGATACTTTTGCTTCACTTAAATACTGTGAAAATGATAAATAGCCCAACACAGGCACTTCAGAACAAGAGCCTGCCACTGATTTGGGAAAGATACCTTCTCCTTTTGAACAGCTTCCCAAGAGTTTAGCTGCTTTCATTCTGGTGTTACTGTAAAGCATTAAAAGTGAGCACTAAAACTACTAACACCCTCCATTAGCATACAAAGCACCTTCTTCTTCCTCTTTGTTTCCTTTGTTTTTTTTTTTTTTGTTTTTTTTTTAACCTCGATATTAACAAAACAAACCTGATCAGTCTGGAGGGGCTGTGAAGAAGATTGCATTGTTTAAGGGCAGGTTTTTGAAACCAAGAGGACTCTAACCAATTTCTTATGACTGAGAGGTGGATATGGTTTCATGTGTTGCAGAGTATTCGTGTGCTGCTCAGGAGAGCACAGATTGCATTCCATCAAAGGCAATTTTTCAGAGGTTGTCCCTCCTTTTGCTTTCCACGAAAATGAATCTATACCATTTACATGGAACACTTAACCTTCAGACTGTCCTTACTACAGCAACACTACTCCTATTGCAGATACATGTTTACTTAGACAAATCTAATTTACCCTTTGTTAATGTGTGCTGTCTTTACTTGCTGTATTACATTAAAGTAGAAATAGAGTTACAAAAAAATTATCTTGCTTAAAATCATTCATAAGCTTTCATCAAGGGAATAAATTTAGCAATTTCCCTCTTAGTTTATAACCATCCACTGTACTAACTTGACCTTTACCTAAACAGGGCTATAATTGCAGTTAAGATTATGTAATTTACAATAACAACAAAAAATTACTTTTGAGGAACTGCTACTGGCCATGAATGTCTCACAGCCATTAAATGCATCATTCATCTTGAGAAGAAAATTATTCTTATCCACGTCGACATTTTTAACATAAACTGTAGTACTCTCTGTTGGCACTTTTTTACGTACCCATTAATCTCAATAGTAAAGCATAAGTCTCACCCACCTATTCTCTGAAGTTTGGATGTCACTACTGTGTACAATAAAAATTGTATATTCATGAACTCCATTTGTTTTATGTCCTTCTCTCTGTCAAAGTCTCCCAAGCAGCATATGCTTTGCTCTGTGGAGAATAAAATCAAATTTGTCTGTCTTGTCATATTGTCATCAAAGTGATACTATCACAATTAGATTAACATTTTGTGAAGGAGCTGAAGGAAGGGAAAGGAAATGGGAACAAATTATAGAGGATCCCAGTTAACCCTTTCTCCAGCATAAAGCCCCCTCTGAGTGGTACCTGGAGGTGAAGAATCGGCCAGGATCCAAACCGAGCCCCCCTGCCCAGCCCTGCCAGGTCCCAGTTCCTCCAGAGGGCTGTCAGAGCTGCAGAAGGAGCACTGCTGGCAGTGGAGCTCTTCCCAGGCAGTTCCAGCAGAGCAGGGACAAGCAGAGTGCACCCCAGGCACACGGGGACCTGCTCTGCTCCAGCAGCGCATCCCTCGGGATGCTCCGGGGCCAGCACGGCACCAGGGCACCTCTGCTGCCTCCAGACTGGAGTGTGGGAGCAGGGCACTGAGAGCAACTGGTGGCTTTTGGTTGTTTTGTTTTGTTTTGTTTTGTTTTGTTTTGTTTTGTTTTGTTTTGTTTTGTTTTGTTTTGTTTTGTTTTGTTTTGTTTTTTCAGGATTTCTTCAGTTCTACTTCCACTTTTATTCATTTGTTAAATAAAAAACAAAAAAAAAAAAGCAAATCAGTGATTTCATCATATAAAGGGACAAAAATCCAGCCTGTTGTGCAGAGGTGAAGAAAGTGTCTCTAAACTTATTCACACTGTGCAGTTGCATTTCCCAATCCTCTTCTAGTGTACAGCAACATCTATGCAATAAATTATGCTTGTGCAGGACAAAGATGTGTATCTGTACAACTTATCTTCTCATTACAACTGCATCATCTGCACATTGATCTCCTTCTCTGGGGATTAATTCTAACATGAGTTTCTGATACTTATTCTTCAGGACAGGCCTGCCAAGGATGTATTTTCTCTTCATTCTCCTGTATGAAGTAACCCACCAAAATGATAAATTCAACTAGGCGGCACACATGTCACAGAACACCTAATCTATCTTAGAATTTCTAGGGAAGCTATCAGCTGTTCAGAGTGGGAATATTTTCTGTAAAGTCAGATGGTATAATTACCATAACTTATATTGAACAATGAAATAATGAAAAAAAATGTTTAAAAAGGACCAAAAGTAACTTGCATGTCTCCATCCAAAATATTATAGCATTTCTCACTTACAGAACCCAGGGCTGCCCATATCTCTGGCAAATTCTGTTCTCTATAGTCAGATAGATTCTTTTTTCCTAGACCTGTACAGTTCTCATGGGCAAGGATTTAAGGACATCATCTCTTTTGTGTAAGAGAAAACTGGAAAATCACCTAGAACTGAATTTTATGTGCCACAAAGCTTGGATGTTGCCACAAAGCTTGGATGTATTACCAAGCAATATGGGAGCAAACTGTACATTCCAAGAGAGAGAAAGAGAGAAAGAGAGCAAACATTTTTGTCCCACATTTTTTAAAATCTTGGTTGTTTGAAGAGGCAGTCACAGGGCAGGGTGCTGTGGACACAGTGTTGGGAAAGGGAGGGGGAATGCACACCAAAGGGATGATAAAGTAATGAACAGCAGTGCAAACAGAAGAGGCAGTGGGGAAGGAACAGGCAGAACAGTACACTGAGCAGAACAGTATAACGTCCATTTGTAATACATAAAAAAAAAAAAAAAAAAAAAAAAAAAAAAAAGTCAAAGAGGAGGAGAAGAAACTTTGACTTTGAGATTTTGCCAAGAGGCAGCCTTTGGTAATCAAGGCAATTCCAGCAAAGCACAGAAATGAAAGCCAACTGGAAAAGATTCATTAGAGTTTAAGTAACTTAAGGTAGTGGTGACAGACTGCCTGTCAGATTAATTTGGAGGTAAAGGAAATGTGGGAAGGCAAGCAAGAATGGGGAAGTTTGCTAGATGCCTCTTCCTTCATCTTGGCTGCAGAAAGAAGCTAGAGGACAGTGAGAGGCATTGGAAGAAAACAAGCAAAAGGCAAGATCTCAGAGAACAACAATGTCTGTCCTAGGTTGAAATTGTCCATTTCAATTTCAGAAAGGAAAATAGAAATTTAAACTCACTTCTATGAGAACCTGCTCTTTCTCTGGCTTCACAGCATTGCTGAATGCAGAAAAAAAGCTTTTGCTGCCATTTCAGACACAAGTCCTATGGGTTGATTCCATGAGTGCCCTCAACTCTGGCTGAAGTCAATGGGAGTTGAGGGCATTCAGCACTTTCCAGGGTCAGGCCATGTATCACTTAAAAATAACTCACCAACATTAAACATCATTAAAGAAACTAATGTTCATTAACTAGCAATAGACCACTGGGAAAGGATCAATAGTTGTCTCTGAAATCATCTTACCTCTTACACTATATGCATACTCTACTTAATGACAGTGAAGGATGGTGACACTGAATGATAGGTCACTGATAACACTGAATGGGAAAGACTGCTTCTTAATTAATCAGGACAGTATTAGCAAAGAATTCCACTTAACAGGGATACATTTGGGGGCCTAACCAGGTGATTAAGGAATGATGTGCTGACCCTTGGTGAAGCAAAGGGCAGCTTAAGAAGAAATGCAACGAACACTTTTTTCATTCTTCTGGTTTTCTTCAGAGCAGAGTGCTTTATTTCACCTCATACTTTTCAAGGCATTGCTTTTCTTTAATTAGCTCTTAATAACTGGGTAAATTCATAACCTGCCAGGCTGATTCTGAACCTGCCAGTAGAAAGTGTTCTGCGGTGTGGCACCAACATGAAGTTTTATCTGAGCTTGTTCTGCTGCTCTTGCTTAGGGAAGGCTGCAACCATGTTTAACTGGAGTTGTGGTTTCCCTGATGGGACTTAAAGGCCATTATTTGGCAGAGTGCAAACAGGACAGGCTTGCATGCCCTGTATGGAGATTATTTTCTTTTTCTGATCCAGATCTGGATTTCCCTTTCTTCAGGATCTAGGTATGGGAAATCATGGGGACATCCAAGTACAGAACACTTTTTGTAGCCTTCAAGAGACTGTCTCATAGCCATTTTGAGTTAAAAAAAAAAAAAAAAAAAAAAAGCAGCACAATCTTATCTGCATTCCACTGGTACCTAACAACCCTCCGCATCTGACTGAATTTATTGTAATCCCTATAAGCCTAAATCTCAAAGAATTCCAATGCCTTGCACATCTCTCCTGTTCTAATTTATGAGAACTTGGTAATGTGCCATCTGGAGGTTTCACTGCTTTTGAGACACATGTTCAGCCCACAGTGGAAGCCAAAAGGAGAAAGAAAGGAAAATGCAGGGGAAGGAGAAGATCTGGCTTCAAGGAACAAGTGTCATGAACTCACACAGACAAAAACTACATTTCAAAGAAATCAGTTTTAACTTGCATGACCGGCACATACACAGCTGATAACCCAGGGTCTCAACCTAAGGACATTAGCAGCATTACAGGGCAGTCCTTACACAAGGACAAAATGCTCTTGAGCAATTTCTGCAATGTATTAGACACAAACAGGTTTTTCCTCAAAACTGAAGTCATGTCAGGCTTCTTGCTTCACCTCTTTTAATTTTCCCTGAACAAACAAATTTATTGTGGCACTTTCAAGTAAATTTCCAGTTCACACACGTTTCCTGTGAGACAACAAAGGGCTTGTTGGAGGGAGCTTTTAGGCTGATTGGCTGATCTACACCCAGGCCATTAAAGGTCTGAGGCCTATTTTACTCTGAAAAAAATATGCCTAGCTCTGATTTTATTCCTTTTATTAAACTACTTAAACAAAAATAACATTGAAACCCGTATGTCACTGAAGTAATAATTACTAACCTATGGAAAGAGCAATTCAGCTGTCAGGCTGGATCACATCAACAAGTTAGACAAGTACTGGGAAGCATATTAGATCACAGACTAAGTTAAATCACCCTATTAATACCAAAATAATCAATCCTAACACAAGCAGATTTTTTGTGGAAAAGCAAGGTGGGCTTTAGCTGCTGTCATTAGTACTCCATGCAGCCATGATTTCTTCTTCCATCAGTGTGGTACCCTGCTGAGCTACCTTTTTGGTCTGTGCCAAAAGCTGGATCTGCCCCAAAACAGGAAGTTCAAATGGGCTAGGAATGCTCCCTTTCCTTAGAAAAGGAAAATAATTTCCCTTAGAAAGGTAAATTATTACATTAAAATTCATTGGAAAATGTTGTCACAAACTTTGCAACTCTTCCTCTTTTCTGGGCTGTAGTAAGTCAAGACCTGACAGGTCCCATGTATTTTTCTGGATTCAGGAAGAGGCTGAAGACTGATTATCTGACTTCTCCTCACACACCCATGTTGGAGACTGAATGAGCAGTTTTGTCTGAGTTGTCCTCTCAATGAAGGCACTGCCCTGCTTGTTCTCATGTCCCCAAGAATTTCATCCAGATGAGACACAAGGTGCACTATGTTCAGAATAGAACATATTCCTCTTGGACCAGTTTGTGAAAATACCATTTCAGTGAGTTATCTTAAAATTGTTGGCGTTTTGAAGACTGTGGTGGAGTCTGCAAGTCTGACCTTGCCTTTGCTGAATACTTTGCTGAAAGTGAAAAATCTAATTACAAGATCATGATGGGTTTTTATTTACTTTAATGGGTTTTGGACATTATGTCAGCAAACCAAAAAGCATATACAAATAGATTAAAAATAATAGCTTTAACACTCAGGAGAATTCTCTAAGCACAAAGCTGTTGGGGAACCTTCCCCACTTTACTGGGAGTGGAGCAAAGCCTATGAGATTCACCAGGACAGAGAAAACAATTAAGATTCATCCAGTTTCAGTACTGGCAAAATGCTCAGCCAAGACAGCTCTGCTTTCCTGCCCTTTTCATTGAATAGAGCACAGAAGCACCTGAAGCAGGACAAAAGCATTGCTGGGAATGTGGAGATTCCATGGGACCTATGGAGTGGGAGCTGGAAAATCAAATTTTTTAATGTCAGCTTTTATCAGTGGTACTTTCTCCATTGCACAAATGAGCCAAAGGAACATGCAAAAACAAAAAGAGGAAACATCACACTTCAAAGGTCCCAGTTCCCACACTGGTATTTACCTGCCTAGGATCCCTTATGACCAGTGACCCAGCCCTCACAACTGCCCTGGTGACCCTAAATCACAGCATTCAGGCACAGTCTGCCACACTTCCACACTTCTCCTCACTCCATCAAGGCTTAGCAAAAGAAAAAAAAAAAAAAAATTAAAACCCACTTTAATTTCTCTCTGTGGCTTCTTGATCTTGTGAAAAGCAGTTCAACACCTACAGAATGCCCTCCCTAAGGAGATAACTGTACAAGCAAAGTTCAAGTATCCCATCATTGATTGTGTGTGTTTCATACTAAGCTCCTTCCACTATAATGCACTTTGTACAATAGCTGATAGATTTTTCCAGTCTTCCTCTGGGAGTCCTAAATGACTTTGCTAGAGAATTGTAAAAGCTCTTTTTCCTTCACTGACAAAACTCAATTCCTGAATGAAATGTTTGAAAACCTTTAAAGATACTTTTTAATACATGTTGAGTGTCTTAAAAATAAGGAAATTGTGCAAACAGTAGAACACAGGTGGTGGTACAAGAACACACTAAATTGCTGTGGCAGTTTGATTTTCTAACCTCAGGATACCACAGGTTGTGTAAACCCAAATCAAAATTCTCTGTGTACACTCTTATCAACAACTATGTTTATTCTGATGCAGAGGCCTTCATTCCAGCAAGCATCTCTGTCCAGAAAAGTATTGACATTTGTGCTTAAATTTGAATGTACATCCCATTCAGTAGATTGTAAAGGACATTTAAGCACCTGTATGCCTAAAAAGAGACTGACAGAGGGCATATCTGAGTCAGAATTTTATTAATGTTCCCTGAAGGTTATATAAGATCAAATGGGTAGATCGACTTGGCATTGTATTGCAGTGACTTTGTACAATGTTTGGGAAAATGAAACCATTAATGAGATATCAGCTGAATATTTTTTCATTAACACTCCGAGAAATAAAATGTGAAATGTTTTATTTCCCCAAATGAGGTCAGCACACATGTGGATAATTGCCTGAAACAATATAATTTTTGTTTAACTTGTTTAATTATCTAGGTAACTTGTTTGTTCAAAATAAACATGGAAAAAAAAAAAAAAAAAAAAAGAAGAAGAAGGGAAAAAAAAAAAAAAAAGCTGGGGTTGGACTCATAAGTAGTCCTTCCTTTATGGTTAACACTGCAGTCCCTGCTGGCAATCCTCTGGTGGCTGGACTTAACAAACATATAACCAAAAGTGGCAGTTTCTGTGCCAACTTTTCAGTTTAAATAATCTGGAATTATGTGGCAGCCATCTTCTCTAACAACTTTCTCTCTGGGACTGCAAAACAGATTCATATTAGTTCCTTATATTTTTATTTATCCATACCTTCATTCCTTCTTTTGCCATCTGTCACAGAACTAGCTGAAAAATTGCATGTTGTAATCTTATTCTGATAAAACTATTTAGCATTACTTATTTATGGGGAGACGCCTCCCTGCAGGTATTCCATATACAAATCATGGGAGGGCTAGGCAGAATCCTGAAAATATTGAGATTAACATCTTTACAAGTACACCAATAAAACTGGCAGCTGGCTATGGCGTGGTGCTTTTCACATCCCTGGTACTAAACCCAGATTTCTGGATTTCTTCTGCTGAACAGAGCACAGAGTTTGCATCTTAATGCTTTGGCATGTGATGGCCAAGCTCTCCACTTGGATCTCTGCTGGAATTCTCAGCTGGAAGTGTGTGTAACATCTGTGTGCAGGCTTGGCAGGAGGAGCCCAGCACGCTGGGCAGTACACGCGTCCCTCTCACCATCCTGCAGGATCAGATCCCTGTCCCCAGCTCTGACACAGCCCAGAGCACAGAGGTTTGCCAGATCCACACTGGTGCTCAAGGAAGTGTCTGGCTTTTCAGGACCTGCCAAGAAAAGATCCCTGGCTTCCCTTTCCAGCCAAGCCCAAATTCCTGCCAGTTGCCATGAAGGGGTGTGAGCCCTCGCTAGCCACACGTGTTTGAGGAGTTGTACTGATGTTACAGCAGCTCCACCAGTCGAGGCTCTTGCCCAAAGCACTTCAGAGTGCTGAAGCCTTTAAATTCACAGCTCTGTTTCACTTTAGCAGCGTTTTCAGTCTCTGGTTTTGGTAAAATTAGTGCCTCTCCAAGCCTGGATCACATTCCGATTGTTCTCACAATAGTGGACGCTGTAAGGAAGCAGTGGACATTCTGCTGTGTGGAACAATTACATCATATACAGTCAGACAGGAGAGAAAAGGGGAAAGAAAGCAACTCAATCAACACACTGTGCATCCATTCATTTTACTGTGTCATTTAGCATATGGTCACTCATGTGATCAAGACAGTAACTGGCATTTTTCCCAGTTAATTCACCTCTTTTCTCTTTGTCCTCTGTTGTAGCACCAGTCTTTCAGCAAGATTTCAGGTTGCAATCCCCTTGGAGAATGAATGGTCCTTATTAAGTGTCTGGAAAAAACCCAGCAATTTATTAGTACATTGAGACTAATTATAGCTCTACCTTAATCAAATAAAGAATCACAATGAAAAAACACAAACACCTCACTTGAAATCGACTTAATTTTTTTTTTTTTATTTCTCTGTGCCTCTCTCTTTATATAAATTGCCAATGCAAGTAAGTCCTACAGCTGTAACAGCTGTCTAAGTAACTTTTAAAAATATATTGTTTTTTTTTTTTCTTGAGGTTTGGTGGTTACAGTAATGTGAACTGACTAATACTTTACAGAGTTTAGCTGTGAATCATCCTTTGCAAATAAAAGGCAAGGCACGCAAATGTTCCTGTGCATCTTCTTCTCAATTATATTTCTGAGGACGTCCACTTGATTTGATATCCATTCAGCATTACATATTTGAAGTCTAGACAAGGGAAGTCTAGACATCCATAGTACCCTGCCACATTTTTTTACACTATTTTTGAATTTAGATGCACCTTCAAAACACAGGAAGCTATTATGCTCATTAAAAGCTGGATTTTCTGTCTGATGCAAATATATTTAGCTGTAACTGATACCCTTAGCAAAACAGAATTTTCTGAGGGCAGCTGTGCTATATGAGAAATCCAAACTGAAGTGCAGGCAGGCAAACCCTGTTTTTGTGGGAGAGATGAAGAATAATGAGTAGTTCCCAATCTGTGTACACCCAGGTCTTTTAAGAATAGGGAGAAAAGTGATATTCAAACACCTCTTTTCCCCCCTTTCTTATATGTTATTTCATTGCCTGGTAATAAATTAACAAAGGTAGGAGACTTTGTTTACACACCTGAAGTCCAGGAGGATGGCAATTCCCAGAGCTGCATTCTACCTGAAATGTTCAAGGACATGCAGCTGACACAGTGGGCCTCTGACTGTAAGACAGACAGCTCCAGGCACAAAGCTGCTGTATAAAACTGTCTACATCTACCTAAATTAGAACTGACAACCAGCCCTGGTTTTATAATGCTGAGTTCTCAACTTTTGGACACCAAAACCTATCCAGAAAAGGAAACAGAGTACATTAGATTTATAAATTTATTTTTTCTTTTTGCTTTTGGGCATTGTTTTTTCTATTTCTTTTCCTCTCTTTTATTTTCCACCCTCATTTTAAAAATACAGCATTTAATACATCATTTTTTTTGCTCCACTATTTTTTGGTTTGGGTTTTTGCTGGTTTTTCATGGGCTTTTTTCTTTTTCTTTTCTTTTCTTTTTTTTTTTTTTTTTTTTTTTTTTTTTTAAGTTAAGCATTTAATTCTAAAAAAAACAAACATCTGAATATTTACCTTGATCACACTTGAATATCATACAGTGTTTTCAGTAAAAACAGAGCTGGTTAAGGACAGGAGTTAAATTTCATTGTAAACCACTGAATTAAATGGAAACAGAAATTTAATAACAAACCTCTGCATTAAATGGAACCTGCAGGTAAAACAGAGGACTTGAAGTGAGATTCCTGTAGCTGCTTGCAGACTTTGCTGAATTATCATTTCTATAATGAGTTCATGAAGACAAATGTTTCAAAAATAGCTACTAGTTTCAGGTGCCAGATTTCAACCTTCTCCAAAAAGTGAATAATTTTGAGGTTCTGTCTAGTCATAACTCCCCATAAATTGGCTGTCTGGGGCTTCTGAAAATGAGGACTTACAGACAATTGATTTTATGTGTTTCATACTTATGCCATAGGCATTTTGATTAAATTTTCAAACTAACACTTATTTTTAAGGAAAAAAAATTACATAGTAATTCACTAAATATCTGTTAATTAAAAATTGCCATGAAATCTGTTAGGAATAAGAACATGGACTGAAGAGCCTGACTGTATGTTTGTGAATACAAATTCCACTCCTAGCTTCTAAAAATCAAGAGAGTTGCCAGCTTACCTCAATAGTTGAAAAATGACCTTACAGCTCATTTAGGTTGGCTTTTTTATTATTATTATTTTTGGCTTTTTGAGGTGACAGACTTTTCTGCTTATGTAAATGTCTTTTTTGTTTACTTAGAATAAACAACAAAATTAACAACCTGATAAAGACTGCTCACAATTTCTCTGGTTTTGGTGGTAAAAGCTCTGTCACAGCTGTTTGGTTTTCAGGTCTGCATTATCACATTTTTGTTTATAAAATGAGCAAAAGATTCTGGGTGAAGTCTTGCATTACTCTTTGTTCTGCAACATATTTTGTTAGTGAGCTCTCAGTAGTATCTAAAATAGTGTAAATCATCAGTTTTTAATCTGGCAGGAAGTAGATAGTGGCCCATTAAACTTTCGTAATTAAATTTCCCCTGCACTCCCCCATAGAACCATTATCTGAGTTTTCTAATTAACACAAGAGGAGGGAGTCAATTCAGAGTGATGGGATCTATAGCCATCCCCTTTCATTTTAATGGCCTTTAATAAACTTTTATTACTATTGATATTGATAATTATAATACACCCTTTCCTCTGCAATGTGATTCTAAGGGCCTTGTCAAAAATTGAAAAATTCTTCCTCAAAGTTGGAGCATGGCAAATGACTGTGTCCTCAAACACCCAGGATGTGGAGCCAAGAACACCAGTGAGGAGGAAAAGCCACGGTGTGGGCAGGGCTGGAGGGAATGTCCTCTCTCACCCAATTCCAGAGGGTTACAGCACGGTCCTGGTCTGCCACAGCCCTCTGCTCTGCCAGCAGAGCCTCCCCCAAACAGCCTGACACAAATGCTGAATCATGAGGAGGCTTTGTGACAGATAAACACAAAGAATTATTCAGAGTTCATTTAACTTCTTTCACTTCCAGCCTTGCAGAGGTCAGATACCAGAGAGGAGGATTGGCTGCCGTGACACCTAGTCCTTCCCCAGACTTTTCCCTGTCGCCTTTTATACTAACTAAACATTTTTACATGGAGCTTTTATTGGCATGTCAATGCTCCTAACCCCAGCACAGCCCCAGAAGAGCACATCTCATATCTCAGTGACCCTCTTTCAGGTGAGCAATTAAGTTCCCATCAGCACTGCAGTGAAAGAGGCTTCACTGGCTGAATGAGCTGCAAGCTGGAGCAGAAGGACCTCCCTTCTGCAGGACTTGGAAGGGAAAAGGCACTCTGCCTTCCAAAACAGGGGGTGCCTGTGCAATGGAACAAGCCCTGTGTGCACCTCCCTTCTGCCACCAGCTGAGATCCTCATGGCACCAGGACAGTGTGGGCTCCCACTTGCCAGCTGCACCCATCACAAAGTCTCAGGGCTCTGGCAGCACACAGCTATTGCTGACGGTCTCCCCTAAAGTCCACAGGCTTGCTTTGAGCCTATAACTCTTATGTGTGGAAAGAATCCCCTATGGGAACACCACTTGTTACCCCCTGCTGCCCTCAGGCATGCACACAGCTTCAACCAGGTGAGCACAGCTGCAGGTGCTCCTTCACTGCCAGCAGCATTACAGCAGCAACACTGGGTGCTCTGGATCTTGGGGTTGTACTTCATGGCTCCTCAAAGATGATTTTGGAGAGACATTTGCAGTTGGATTTAGAAGTTCTAGCTGGGGCCATTTTCAGCACTACTTTTGTATTGCAGGTTATAACCACTGAGATGATTAATTTCAAACACCACAAGTTGCTTATATAACTACAGGCATCAAATACAGGCAGAAAAAAAATACAGGGAAAACACTTGAAAAATTATTTTAAATCAAGCATACAAAGAAAATTGTTTTTGTTTTCCCAAATACAAAAGGTAAAGTTGTGGTTTTAAAACCTGTGATTCAAACAGATGGACTCACAGGTGAACCATATTGCTTTATAAAGGGGTTGCTCTATAAATAGCAAAGTCATTGCTTACTACCTTCAAAAGACTTGGCAGTAAATATAATTGTAAAATGTGAAGAATGCATTTCCTGTAAATATGAGAAAAGAAATCTTCAATTAATAACAACACTCAGCCATATCTGATGGGATCCTAAATTTAGATTTGGTAAAAAGCCATTAAATTGGAGTTCTTATTAAAGAGCCAACCTTTATTTCTGTTGTTTGAACTACTGGTGAGGTAAAAATCAGCATTTAAACTCAAGTTCTCCAGAGGCACCCAGAAATATGACTATAGTAACTTCTAAATTTTGTGTGATGTTTGGAGCAAATTTTGCACATCCCCTCCCCAGGACTAAACAATCTTATTTCTAAAGTTCAGTCTTAGGCAGGTAGGGATGAACTGAGTGAACAGGGAAAGAAAAGGCTTCATGAATAAAGGTATGCAAAAAAATTTGGCATCCGTTGTTGAAGTGATTATGAGGTCTGTGTGAAAGCAGTAGTAGGTAAATTTTGGCTGGCACAGCATATAGATACACAGGAGAAAAAACTCAGCCAACAGTGTGATCACAGGACAGGAACCAGCTGCCTGGATTTTGCCTCCTCAAAAACTAACAAGGAAAAGCATGGGGAGAGCTCCTCTGTGACTTAAAGTATTAGGGATTGAACAAAGCACGGCTGAATGGTTGGCAAACATTTGTATCTGTGAGCAAAATCTGTATGAAACTCCTCTAAATATGCTTTGAGACATCTTTACCACCACCCATTGCAATTATTTTGGCCCTAACTGTGGCCAGGTCAGGAGTGGGGAATGCAGAGAGGCTTTGCAGAGAACACATCCAGGAGAAAAGAGATGTGGTAACCCTGGGATTCTCTGGGTTTGGAGAGATGTGGTTTTAAATCTGCAGTAACACATTTCCTTCTGTGTTTGTTTCTATTTTGCCATTCAACAAATTTTAAGAGATTTCCAATGAAGATATACAAATTCTATCATAGAAATTTACATACTGAAACAGGTTAATGACATAATCTTTCTTGAAAATATCTTCCAAGAATTGCCAGAAAGGAACGTTTCAGTAGTAGGGTATCTGCCAAATTGGCAAATACTCACAAATGAGCTTAAACTTGCTTTTCTGACCTTGTCTGCTGATCATCTTACATCTTAATTATGAAGGTGCAAAGTACTCCTAAATTCTGTCCACATCAAGTTCTAATTTTATCATTTTTCAAACGTGATTAAAGTCATCCTTCACTATTAGTCAGCTGGGTTTTGTCCTATGCATCCTGCATCTCTGATTATCAAAGATGAATTAAAGATCTAGAAAAGAAGAACTAGAATGTCCTGAACATTATGAATACTTGCTATATTTTTCATACAGTCTACATACAGAATCTTAGAAGGTAACAATGTAATTTGCATCCTTGTCTCTATTGTTCTGTTTTAGCCATGATTTTGAGAAATGCAAAATCCAGCCTTGCAGAATGTTGTGCTAGAAAAGATTAATTAGAAAAAATTCACCTGTTCATTCACATATGATATGATGCAACATATATATTAATTTGGAAATTAATTTATAGTACATACGATTGGCATATACATATATATATTTGCATAATTACACAAAATTGGTTTTATTTAATGTTTTTATTTGCTATAGTTTCACAGACAATTTTGCATGAAGTATGTGTATGTATATATAAATAACTACATATATATATATATAGATATATATGTATGTACAAAAGAAAAAGTGAAAATCAGAGGAGAAAATGAAGATTCCAGCATCCTAGGACAGAGGAATGATCAGAAGAGCATCTTTGGCAGTCAGGACAGCACTATGATAGTCTGTTGTTGTGTACAGATAACTGTCCTTAAGCAGCAGCAAGGACAATATCTCCAGGTCACTTGAAAGGTCTAATTTCTTTGCAGACTTTTCAAAACACTGCTTTATTTCACTGCGAATAGATGGACATTTTTCCTACCTCCAACAAATCTCTTCCCTGCTTCTCTGTCACTTCCTAATTTGCTCTGTTCCTTGCACTAAAGAAGCAAACAAGTTCTGCTTGATAAAATTCCAATAACAAACATAAAATTTCATAATGTATTTCCTGTTTTTTTAAATCTATTTTTTTTTTCTGTGAGCATTTGTAAAGATAGATGATAATCAGGTTCCCATTAATAGACTGCTTGACTTTAATCAGTATGTAAAATAATTTCCTGATAAGAATTTAGGCCAAGTCAGGAAGAACACTCCAAGCAAAGAAACATCTGTGATAAAAGCATCAAGCAGCCTTCCTAGCCATGTACCAAGTTCAAGGTCTCTGATAAGCCACCTGGCTATCCCTACACACTCTGATAACCCCAAGCTGGTGGTACAATGTTCAGCCAGGGAAGGTCTTGTTGCTGGGCACTGAGCTGATAGGCTTATGGCTCTCTCTGCTACAAGACACAAGAAT
The DNA here is from genome assembly GCA_030060385.1 of Muscicapa striata striata. NCBI lineage: Eukaryota > Metazoa > Chordata > Aves > Passeriformes > Muscicapidae > Muscicapa > Muscicapa striata. The sequence goes on along the minus strand of JAREIS010000027.1, from coordinate 988,034 downwards.
ACTGGAATATTACGAAGGCAAAGCAAGCCATGAGAGCATGGGCATCTTAATAAGGAAGGCTGGTAGCAACCAAAACTTTTATTTTTCCTCACAGTGTATTGTTGTGCTGGAAGAATGCACCCAGCGTGTTATCTGCATGCTCAAGCACAGCTGCCCTTGATGTTCAGGGTCTCCCTTTCACAAATCCAGATCTATTAGACAGGATTAGAGATATCATCAATAATTTCTGGGTTTATCTATGCATTGTGGCTCCTAGTCCCAATCTATGCATTTTTAAGACTTATTTCCTCCAATCCTTCTTTGAATTTGAGACTTTCTCTTTGCTCCTAATGCTCTTGTTTCCATGTATGAACAAGGACTCCCAAGAACTTCTGCAGATGAGTCAGATTCTTGCCTGGTTTCTGGATGCAAATGTTGCCCTTTTGTCCTCTGGGCTTGCTTAGGTGGGCTTTCAATGGGCTGGTGACTCCTCTGCCAGCCATGGCAGGACTTATCTGGGGTCCTCCTGCCACTCATTGTCTCTCCATGCTCCTTTGTGTGTGTGCAGGGTTTTTATCACATTAAATGCATTTTACAAAATGTACTTTATTCTCAATGCTATGTGAGTTTTGGGGGTCACCCTGCAGTGAGCTGACTCAAGAAGGGTCCCTCCTTAACGTGTTTCAGTCCTGTTCCCCTGTTGAGGTGGAGATTTCCATGATGTAAACATGAACTGGGGAGTATTTCAGAAATGCAATGGTCACTTGCCTCAACAGCAGTCAAATGAAAAATAAGCTACTCTGTGATGCAATGGTACCACAGCACAAAGTAAAGATCAGGTAGGTAACAGATCTGGAAAGGGCCTCCAGAATTGGCTCCTGATAGTGGGTTGCACTAGCTGCAGGTTAATAATGAATCTGCAACTTTTTTCTATTTGTCTGCTCTCAGACCTTTCAAATCTCACTTAAAATTCTGTTCTCCTAACACCATGAATTATTAGAAATGAAAGAACTGAATAATGAAAGCAGCATTCCTTTTTTGTCCAGGTTATTCACCCCTACAGAAAACTTTGTGTACAGTCAGTTTTACTGTTTTCTCATGACCAGTCCATATTCCAATATAAGTATGAGTTGTGGTTGAAATGGGAATTCAGAGGAACTAGTACAGAATTTTGAATGCTGCAATTGCATTGCAAATGCTCTCCATGGGAAATTCTGGTCTGCCTGCTTCAAGTGTTATGGCATACCAGCACATTTTGATCACCCTGGACTACTCCTTTTCCCTAAATAGGAAAATATTTTATGAAACTGGAATACAATCCAAAATTTTATTCCATTCATTAATAGGTTTATCCAGGGACAGATATGGATTTGGATTTATTTTATGTAACCAGAATACATTTTTACTGGTGGAATTATTCTCCTAATTTCATCTTCCTATCTTCTAAAGATTTTGTTTCAATGTTGCTTTTTTATTTTAATTCTTCAGTCTCACTGTTATGGAAACTTTGGAATTTGTGCATCTTGGATATTGAAGACAGCCAAGGATCCCTAAAATAAATTAACACCAAATAGCCACTGTGATTTTCAAATTTCAGATGATCTGAATTTTGGAATGACAATTTAATAATGACTAAAGGACATTGTGGCACAACACAGCTTTTGTGCAGGTTAAGATATTTTAGAAAATTATTAAATCTGGCTTGGACAGCAATGAACACAATGAATGGAGGGGGAATATGCCTCTGAGGAAAAATATTATAGAGACATTAACAAATTTAAGGCATTTTGGAATTGAAGGGGGAATGTGAGGGGAAAAAAAAAACAACCAAAAAAAAAAAGGATAATTGTTCAAAGATACTAACACACATTTTCTTGATTTAGAGAGAAAAAAGAAAAGTCATCCTAATGAGGACTGGTTGACAATATGCAGCTGACTGAACCTCTATATTCTTATGAATACAATTAGCTCATTTGGAGTGAATTTGCTCATCTAGGTACAATTTTTGATGCCATTGATGGACAACATCTGTACATTTTACTTCTTTTAAAAGCCTGAGACTGTAGCTTGTTTTGGCTGAGAAACAATTTCCAAACTGGATGCGGTTGCCTATGAAGTCTGGCATGAAGCCACGTCCCACCTTTGGGAAGGACATCTTTCACAGCCCAGCTTCTTCATAACCTTATTGCCATTGAAAGGTAATGACAAGTGCTGTGAAATGGCCAGCATAAACAGAAATATTCCTCCTCAATCAGCCCACTCCATGAACTGTGCTGGTCCTTTCAGTTTTCAGCAGCTCTCTCCATTGACTGTAATGAGGATTTAGTTTAAGAAAAATTAAAATTCTGGCATAATATGATCACTTGCAAATGAAAATAATTTCCTTTCCCTTTTCCCTTTCCCTTTCCCTTTCCCTTTCCCTTTCCCTTTCCCTTTCCCTTTTTTCCTTTCCCTTTCCCTTCCCTTTCCCTTTCCTTCCCTTTCCTTCCCTTCCCTTCCCTTCCCTTCCCTTCCCTTCCCTTTCCTTCCCTTCCCTTCCCTTCCTTTCCTTTCCTTCCTTCCCTTCCTTCCCTTCCCTTTCCTTCCTTCCCTTCCTTCCTTCCTTCCCTTCCCTTCCCTTCCCTTCCCTTCCTTCCCCTTCCCTTCCCTTCCCTTCCCTTCCCTTCCTTCCCTTCCCTTCCTTCCTTCCTTCCCTTCCCTTCCTTCCCTTCCCTTCCCTTCCCTTCCCTTCCCTTCCCTTCCCTTCCCTTCCCTTCCCTTCCCTTTCCCTTTCCCTTTCCCTTTTTTATTTTTTTTAATTTGTAGAGGAATAGGAAAAAAGACCCGTAGAAATTATTGTGGAAGTTATTCTGGATTACACTTCTGCACTATCTGTGACAATTTTCTTCACTCCCTCCTGTCACTACATATTATTCTCTCTATTACTGAAGTTCCAAGAAAATAGTTGTACATACAGGATGAAACACTACAAAGAGTGAATTATATTCTCTTAGGGTTAAATTTATGGTGGGCAGCAGATAACAGGTGAATTTGAAAAAAATTTGATTGATTTTCATACAAAATTTCCATGGAGAATAAATTTTAACTAGAATTTAGCTAGGCTATTTTTAGAGAATTTCTGATTTGCGGGGCCACACGTCACTGTGGTTTGCAGCAGGGAATTCAGGATTGCAGTAATACTGTTTTGATCATGAAAAAAAGTTTTAGTTTGACCTTGAATAGTATTGTATTTGATAGGATAAAGAAGTTCCCTATTTTTGTGGGTTTAAGATGTATTGACATTTTGGGATCTGGATGCAAACAGATAAACACCCATCTTAAAAAAGCAGAGTTAGAAATAAATAACTTTATAATGGAGCAACAGGGATGCAACTATGATGAGAAATATATGTCCTTCAGCTTCTAATTAGTTACAAAGAAAAAATGCTGGTAACAATATGTGGGTAAATATAATTCATGTTTTAAATCCTTTTACAGAATTATTGACTATTTATTACTGGACTTCTCTTCAATCATTGATATTTCTGTACCACAAGAATCACTCGTAGCTATGAGGAAGCTACAGCCAATGCAGCATTGAAGCCATAACTCATTCAGGTGTTAACTACATTAAATAATTTTGGTAGTTCTGGGACTTGCTCTTCACTAACTAAGAGGAAAATTAGATCTACAATCACAGGATTACTGTCAGAAAAAGGAAATTAAATCTGTAGAAAAGCTAAAAGAATGAGCATAAGAAATGCATCAAAAAGAGAACCTTGGCGGACTCAAAAATTTTATGTTTTCTTCATTAAGGGAAACTTCACTCATCCATATTTGTCTTTTACAAAAGATTATGAATTGAAGACTACAACTCCATAAAATTTATATTTTGTCATCTGGTTTGATTGGTGGAATTGTGTTATTGAGAAGGATTCTGAGATCACATTAGCCAGGAAAGAGTAATGCACTACACCCACTGAAGAACAATACATGTTCTGATCTACTCAGGCAGGCAATCAATTCTCTGGTGCATGTATCAATACAGGCTGGGAGCCCACTCCTGACAGATCGTGGGGACAAGGTCTTGATACCAACTTTACCAGCAAGGATTGCCACAGACTAATCCACTGCAGGTTAAACAAATAAGAAAACAAATAAACAAGCAAACAAACATGGGTAAAAAAAGCCCCACAACTGATTAATTCTCTATCACACTGAATTTATTTCCATAATATGATAACACAAAAGCTCCTCTCCAACTTGCAAGACAGGCAGTGAGTGATCCTCTTTTAAATTGTAACCTAAGGAAATTTATTATTTTTAAATATTCAACACTGTGAAATGCCTTTTAATATTGGAGATGGGAACTCCAAATAGAAAGGTCCCAAATCTCTTCAAAACCAAACATTTAGGTAACATTTCCAAACTTCTTGTCATTTTATGGACTTCAGTGCCAAAGAAAGCATCAGAACTCATGGGAGGAGCTCCAATTCTGCTTCTGCTTGACCAGAAACACTGAAGGTTCTTGAATAATTTAATGAGACATCCGACTATGAGACAGCCCAGAAGGAGCCTGGGCTTATTAGCTCATAATTCTTCTGCCATCCTAGGTTTGGGGACATACCCATGTTTTCAATTATCTAAAATAATTACAGTATGACTGGTGATTTTCGATTATTTTAGATAGTACAGCCATAGTTTTTATTTAGTGAACACTTAACAAGCAATGGTTCTGTGCAGGGTGAGATACTTGTGCTTTCATTACAATGAAGTAATGTAGAGAAACACAGGTCTGGTGGGTCAGGAAAGAGGCCTTAAGGCATTGGGAACACAAGAAGCTGTGAAGATGATGCAAGCATGGGGTGATAAGGGATGGTTGCACTGGAGAGCCCAAGGTTATGAGCAACTCTTCTGTCACCAACCTCAAGAACAGAGACAGTGACCCACAACTGTCCTGAATGTGTTTTGAGGGTAAAAAAGAGAAAGAAATTGTATCCAAATACATAAAGTGCACTGTATTTAGTAAAGCCATATGTAATGTAGAGTTTCAGCCCAAGGTGTAAAAGCAAAATAGCAAACATTTAAACATGGTCCCAAGGGGATCTTCAAGTGAGGAAGAAGAAACTCCCTGATCCTGCCCAGGAAGGACCTGGGATGCTGGTCAGTCACTGCACACACACACACACACACACACACACACCAGGCTGCAGCCACTGACCCTAGGACCCAAAAGAGCAGAACCAAAAAAAAAAGAGAAGATTCTAGGAAATGTGGATAACTATTTAACATTATTTTTTAATTTTTTTTTTTTTTTCGATTTAGTATTCCTTCCTTCCTTCCTTCCTTCCTTCCTTCCTTCCTTCCTTCCTTCCTTCCTTCCTTCCTTCCTTCCTTCCTTCCTTCCTTCCTTCCTTCCTTCCTTCCTTCCTTCCTTCCTTCCTTCCTTCCTTCCTTCCTTCCTTCCTTCCTTCCTTCCTTCCTTCCTTCCTTCCTTCCTTCCCTCCTTCCCTCCTTCCCTCCCTCCCATGGGGAATACAGCTCTGGCTGGAGATGCTGACATCCCATCCCAGGCCATTTCTGACCTGAAGTACAAAGGAGGGGAGAGCATGTGTCACTTTTTCCCTGAGCCCTCAGCCTCACCCTTATTGATGGGGAGGTCAGGCAGGTTTAGTAACAGCCATTCATTCACCAGCATGGTCAGCCTGTCTGCCTGGAAAACCTCTAAAACTGGTTCCATCAAACCACTGGAAACAACCATCTCAGAGTCACTTTACTTTTCAGCAGAGGTTTGCTTTGGCTTGTTTTTCCTTTAGATTAGAAGATGGTAAAAAGAGGATAGGACACCAGGTCACAGTCTATTTTGCTGTGTACCACAGACAACCCTTTCTCAACCCACTCTTTCTGGATTTGTGTTTCTGATCAGCACATTATTCTGCTGTGTTTGTAAAAGAGATGATGGAGGAACGTCAGCTCTGTTTTTCCCCATAGCCTCCTTTACTCATTTTCCAAAGCTTAGTAGCCTGCTGGGGAGAAATTCAGCTTATTTGTTGCTGCCTAAGAGTTTATAAAGCTCTCTGATTTGGCCTTCACCTCTCATATGATAACCACTTGAGTGCAGTACAAAGACTGTATTAATAGACTCTTGGTGAGCTCCTGCCTGACGTGGGACTCCAAGATCTCCCAATTACTGCCCAGGAGTTTGCAGCCCACCATCACAGCAGGGAAGGCAAACAGCAGCCCTGTGAGGACACAGAGGAGGTTTCTGCATTCCCATGAGCACAAACACAAGGATTTTCTAAGTGAGGGTGTATTCACAGCACGGTGATGCTCGGTGGGACAGGGTGAAGGGAGAGCTGTTCAGATCTAACAGAGGGTTAATACCAGAAACCAGAAATAAAGCAGAGCAATAACAGAAGTGTTTTATTTCCATCCTCTGAGAGATTTCTTTTGGTTAACTCCAAACTGACACAGATATTACTCAGCACACCACATCCTAGTACATATTAGAGCTACATGCTGGGGGTTGAAAATCAGCAAGAAAAAAAATCCGTCCAAGAATGAGTAAGAAATAAACAATTTCAAGTCAGAAAATACAAATTAGCTCAGAGGCTTAGTCTGAGAATAAATTTTTGTGAGAAAGGTTATTTTTCCTGATTTATAAGGGATTTACAAGAAACCTGCAGCTTGCCATGGGAGAAATGAAGTCTTCTAACAGCTTTACATTGTTTTGCCACCACTTTCACAATACCTGTTTGTGTTTTTAAGGGGGGAAAGCGTACAGCGAGGTGGAACAGTTATTGACTAGATTGATCATGGGAACAAATCTGCCGGTGGTAACCTTGTTTAATGATATGTTGCTGGGCTCAGCACCTTGCTGAGGCTGTGATTCTTCACCGGCTGGGCCCGCATGATGGATCACGGTAGGAGGCTGATGGTGCAATCACTCACTGGCAGCCACTGACACCTGCACCAGCCTGACACCCGTCCCCTCTGGATGTATCAGCCAGCCTGCTCAGCCCGCTGGGAGACACGGCTGCTCCACCAAACAAAAGTTCTTTATCTACCTTGCAACTTCCCCTCTAGGACGCTGCCTTCTCTTCTTGGCTTTTTATTCCAGCTCCATCTGCAATTCTGTCACTTCTTTTGTGTCTGCTGCTGGTTTAGGAGCATTCTACACCACGGCTGGCTTAGGGAAAACAAAAGGAAGCAGCCACTAAATCTAGAAGAGAAAGAAAAAAAAAAAGGTGGGGGGCCAGGGAGGGAAGGATTGCATGGCAAAAGCATGAAAGCAGTATTTTCTCACTGAAAAATCTCTTACCTGTTTGTAAATATTCTGTTAGAAAGAAAATTGCTGTCTCTGAGTACAGTAGAACTCATATTCTTTGTGCACCATTATTTTAAAGATAATTACTTAGTCCTACTTATACTGGATATTGAACGTAACAGATTTCCAGTAAAAATTAAGAGCAGGAAAATGAGCAACTACTCTTTTGCAGACAGTTTCTTTCTTCTCTTTTCCCCAAGACAAATCTGAAAGCTAATTTATGCAACATTATTTCAGATTAAATACTTTAATATCACAAATACATACCCAAATCAGCTTCCTCTAAAAGCAGTTACATATGGATGTACATACTCATGGGCACTATCTGTGCTGCACGCCAGCCAAAATCCACTCTTAGCTCATTGGTTGGGATTTTTAATAATTTGCCACTTTTATAATACAAATCACATGTAATGATATACAACCACTTAAAGGGAAACATTTAAAAATATATCTAGGCTGTGAAGTAATGATTTCAATTGATTTTGTCTTCTAGTCCCCTTTCTTGCAGGGTTGATGAACTTTTTTTGGGAAAAAAAAAAACTTTATTAGTATGACAGGCCATTATAATGATAAAAAAGTAATTATCTAGCCAAGGAGGTTTTAGCACACAGTTTCCCAATCTCTAATTTTGTATAAAGACCTCTTCATTAGTTCACAGCACAAATCTGTGCAGCTTCTTAGAAAAAGAATGGGAGCACCACTTCAGCTACCATGTTTCTTAATTGCGCATAGACCAGTCCTACAAATTGCACACATCTGTCTTTTCAAGTTGCTGTAAATTCAAATATATATTGTCTCGTGCTAGCAGGGCATGCACAGCCTTTGTAGGGGCCAGATGGAACAGCATGGTAGTGCAGAAGCCAGGCTGCTCACCAGAACAAGTTGTCCCTCCCCTTTGTCCCCTTTTTTTTATTTTAGGTAAAAGAAACCCTACATTACAGATTTGCTCAGTTTCCTTTTGTTCTTAAAGTTGAGCAGTGGTTCAGCTGTGCCCTGAATCCTTGTGAAACCACATGCTGTCTCTGCCACTCCTGCTCTACAAGTGCCTTGCACAAGTAAAAGTTAGAGAATTACTTTCTGGGGCTCTGAATATAACATTCTTTCTGAGCCTTGTAGTCATTAAACTGTGTTTTGAAAACACTTGGACTACCCTGACTTATTTCCCTAAATCAAAATTCCAGATAGTTTAGGGATAATTCCAGATAGTTTCGGGGATGTGGGAGGGAAGGCTGTATCTTCACATGGATCCCAAACAGCTCTCAAGTGAGCATTGATCTGTTCTCTCTGAGCCAGCAACTGCAAAAAAACAGAAAACCAGCACCAGTCGTCTTTTCTTTAAAATATGACCTCCCCAAACAATTCTATTATTGGCCTTTAAGAAGCCATTGGAAAATAAAAAATAATATATTTCTCCCCCTAGCAAACACATTTGCTGCCATAATTGCACACATAGGCCCCCACAAGCACACACACACAGAAAGCATAGCTGGGCACCATTTACTTGATAACCATGCTCCCAATTCCTTCCCCTCCTTTCGGGATAGCAATTGCTGTATGCAGCTGCTAAGACAATGAAAATGCTTTTCCAGCTGCAGCGTCTGGCTCTCTGGCAGACTCATTTAGTAGTTGTGTTGGCAGCTTTGAATTTGCCTCTGGGTCTATCATATGTTGATAAAGGCAATGGACTGTCAACCTACACTCACGTGTGTGCCTGCGTGTCTGTTTGTCTGTGTTTCTTGTCTCTGTTTGCTGCTGCTTTTTGCCTGTGTTTGTTCACAGAAAATAAGCATTGGACACAGAGAAAAAAACACAAAATTACCCCCTCATTTTTTACCTAGGCATGCAGCTCTTCAACTCCTGCCATCCTTCTTTCAATACACATCCGTTCCATTTGCATCGAAGACAACTCGTTAGACAAATTCCCTGTGTTTTACAAGGAAAATGCACCTTTATATGTGTGCATATGCAAATCATCTCTTTGTGACTAAGACCCTTAATGCAGTGATATCATAATAAATGGAAGGGGACATTTTTCATGCTACAATAATAAATGAGGTGTTAAAGGAATATCCTGATACGTGAGCATTTTATAACTACTGCTTGTTGCTTGGTGGCAGCTGTAAAGCAGGGCTCACTGAATTAGCTATGATGTACTACTCCAGGGTGATGTTAATTATTCTACAGTGGTAAGCATTTTTTAAGTAGCTGCTTCACATTTTCATATGTTTAGGTATAACACACTTGCAAAGGCAGGGTTTAAACCACAGGTAAGTATCCCACCTGAAGCAAATGTTTAAGTGGAACATATTCTAAAATGCTGCGAGACAGGTGAGGGCCAGGGGAAGAACTGAAGTTTGGGATGATCTTGTTATCTTGCTATATTTAAAAAAATACACAGTAAAACTCATTTGTGCAAGCACATATTATACACAAATCATGTCTGCACACTAATATGCACACTAATATGTGGAGAAGTAGGCTGATACTTTTCTTCCCCATTGATAAGACCTCAGATATAAAGTAAAAAATACTCATTTCTCAGCTAAATTTCTCATTAAATATAAGTGATCTTTCAAAAACTGCAAGGGTGTAAAAGTGGGTAGACAGTTGCTGGTGTTGCAGTCAGTATAACTACCTGCAAATTATTTAAAAGCACACACTGTAGCACAGAAGAGTTTAAAATGAGCGCTGATGAATTTAACCTTCTTGTCTGTTACCAGTACTGCAAAAAACCCCCAAAACCCTAAAAATCAACCCTGCAGAAAAATATACAAGGATTACTTTTACAGCAATTAATAGTAGAAAGCCTTTTTCACAATTTCCTTTATTGATGTAGAATACACAGCCTCCTAGCTTCCACATTTCAAGGCAGTTTTTCCCAGTGAAATTAAATGGGGGATGGGGAGAGTTTACAGGATGATAAATTAGGATTCATCAATTAGTATCTGAGAGTGGCCCCTTCCAGCAAATAATCACTATAAATATGGATGTGAATTGAAATATCACATTTTAAAAGTGTCATTCCATATAACTTCAATTTGTTAATACTTTAAATCAAGACAAAGCTCTGTTTCCCTCCTCAGAATCCCTTGCACTAATATCTATATGCTCATTTTGATTAAGTTTGTAAACATCCATAGAAATCTTCGGGGATCACGAAGAAGTCCCAATGAAAGAAATGTTACATTTTAAAACTTTTATGCAAATTATTTTGCCTTTGGCCATTTCAGGAAGAAATGAAGGAACTGGAGGATATTACAGTTTTATATAACACTGGTGAGATTGTTGTCATCTTTGATCGCACATCAATTAGTCAAGATCTTGAATGATCATAGACGAAGAAACCTAAACTCTTCTCCCCAGCTGAACAAAAATGTGTCAAAGATTCTGACTGCATAAATTATTACATTCTATCCTACAGCAATAATAGCTGCTTTAGGCAGACTTTGTGGTCACCTGCATCCTGGGAATATAATTTTATTATGTTTTGGTTTTGCATATAACAATCTACTTTATATATATTTTATTCTGTTCTTCTGTCCAGTAACATTGACATCAGAGTAATCTGAAAAGAGCAGCACTGAAAATGTGGGCCTTCTGTCAGCTCCTTCTGATGAATAAATGAGTTGAAAGATAAGGAAAAGTCTTTGAATACACTGCCCACCAAAGAAGTTCTCAAATAAAGCAAGGCAAAAAACTTTGTGATAACCTGAAAGCCACTTCATTATTGTGATATTATTCACATGAGCAGTGTCTGTCCTTCTTTCCTCTGCCTCCTGTTTTTGGAGCAGTAAGACTAAAAGCTACATTTACATTTTTGGGAACACGACCTTTACACCGTAGGCATGGAAGCGAAATTTCTGCCCGGTACTGAAGTGGCAATCCCAGGAAAGTTTTGCCTGTTCCCTACAGGTAGTGTGGAGGGGAGCCAGGGCCCCATCTGAGCCGTGGCCAGCTCCCCGGTCTGCACAAACCCACTCTATCAATCACGGCAGGATAATGCATAGTGGCTGCGCCTGTGACAAGGAATGATGGAGTGCTGAGCACAGGCCCGGCTTCGCCTGTCGCTTTGTGCATTTGTATTTCTCCAGGGCCACTTTGAGAATTTGCAGAACTTGGGGAGGGGGTTGGGGTGGAGGGAAATTGTGGCGCTTTTTAAAAAATACCTTAATTCACTTTGATTAGCAAACAGCAACGCGAGACGCGGGCACGGGAAGGAGCCGCAGGATGCTGCGATCCCAAATTCCAGCAAGGCAGCATAACCCTACAAGATGTAATTTGATTAAGGGTCAGCCAATTTAATCTGGGTGCTGCATGCAAAAGCTGCAAGTTTTTGCTGTCCATTTCTTCTCCGTTATACCCAAGAATAAGCATCAGAATTTTACTCTGTCAGAACAGCAAGGCAAGAAAAAAGCCACCACTGAGTACACTCAGTGTTCTTAGAGCCATAAAACATTGAAAATGAAAAGACAAGTAATTTTATAGCTTTCTCCAAAGGTATCCCTTACACTGATAATTTTACAAAAGAGGCACCTGCTCATAATTATTTTTGATCAAAAAAGCTTTAAGTTAATGCACTTAAAAGATTATTAAACTAATTCTCCACTTTAAAAATTCACACATGCAAGAAATGTTATTTTGTCTAAAGGAAATGATCTCTGCAAAGGATGTACTGTGTTTGATTTTATAAAAAAATAAGTAACATTTAATAATATATGCTGGTCATATAAACCAAGGATTTTTTAAAATCAAATTGAATGTGCACTACAGATATCTATTATAAAGCTGTGGAAAAGTGTTAATTAGCACAGTAATAAACAAATTGAACAAGAGACATCATAAAGACACCCATGCAAATTTCAAGTGAAAATCGTGTCAGCCTCCAGAATAATAGGAATGTTTTAATCCCTCTGAAAACAGACAGACAAAGATGAAATCCATTTTCCTTTTGTGACAGTTCATTTTTTTAAGTCTCAATATTGTTACACGTACAGGATGAAAAACTGTATTAAGAAGGGGGTACTGGAGAATACAATCTTTTATTCTCTTAATATGCTTTTGACAGCCAAGATAAAACGCTCAGACAAATCCCTTTTAGAATAAGTTTTTGGAAGGGAAAAATGCGTTTTGCTTGTGAGGAGCCCTGCGGTTTTAGGAGCCGGCTACAGGAGCAGCGATGCCCTTTCCTTCAGCCGGGATTTCTCACGGCCGGGCTGAGCCGCGGTCGCCTCTCGAGCCGCTTTTTGTGGGTTTTTACAGCGCAGAGTGTTTGCCGGGCAGGTTCAGTGTCGGCGCCGGCCGGAGCGCGGAGCGAGGGGCTGCTCTCATAAGGACAAAACTTGGGGCGGGTTTGCTGGGGGATGCCCGGCTGGCACAGCTGCTTCCAGCTGAATGCTGCAAGTGAGCAGGGGAAAGCAGGCAGAGCAGAGTGCTCAGGGTTTGGGAGAGCCGGCTGCTCCCCCTCTTTCCCCAGGGATGCGGCAGCATCCCCGCATCCCGCCGCTGCAGCATCCCCGCATCCCAGCGCTGCAGCCCGGCCGGCACTCGGGAGCGGGGATGGCGGTGCCGGGCAGGTCCGACCCAGCCCGGAGCATCCTCCCGCCTCGGCCCCTCCCTCCGGAGCCCTGGGAAGCAGGATGGAGCTGCGGGAGAGCGGCTCCCCCCGTGGGGAGGTGCCGAGGGAGCAGCAGCGCTCGCCGCTGGCCAGAGCCCCCCACCTAAACCGGGGGGAGGGAGCAGCAGAGAGAGCCCGCGCTTCCCAAGTAGCCCTTCTTGGAGGGGAGGGAGAGAGAGCAAGAGAGAGAGGCAAACATCTGGGGACTGGACCATATGCTAAAGCTTTGTCTTGTCCTTCAAAGTTAGGCTGCCCTTGAAGTGATTTGTCAGGCGGCCTGACTGTGACAGGGAGAATATGCAGCGCCGGAGAGAGGGATGGGTGGATGGATGGATGGATGGATGGATGGATGGATGGATGGATGGATGGATGGAGGCAGGGGGGAGAGAGGGAGCGAGGTACGGACAGAGAAACAAAAACGGGAAGAGGAAAGGGGAGCCAGCAAGTAGTGGGAAAGAAAGAAAGAGCAAAATAGCTTCTCTCTCCATCAGATGATGATTTTCACGGGAAAGACACAGGAGGGTGGAAGGAGAGGAGGAAGGAGGGGAGAGACAAAGCCAGAGCAGGAGGGGAGAGGGTGAGGCAGGAGAGCAGATGAGGGAGGGCAGCACTGAGGAGCAGTGGCTGCTGATGCTCTTTCCACCGCCACCTCCTTTTTCCCTCTTCCCTTTTGCCCGCCAAGTGCTGAACTGATTAGAGTGTAATTAAGGCCATAAAACCCTCGGCTTATCCACCTGTTTATTCACTAAAGTCGCGGGCTCATCAGGCAAATTAGCTGCTTCGAGGCTGCACGTTGGGCCTAGAGCTGGCCTGATTAATGAAGTTTATTGGGAGCTGTTAAAAGCATTAACTGGAGGAAATCTCAGCAATTCGTCATATTTAAGGGATGGAAATTAAATCTCCCCATGCAAATGAGGGGAGACTCTGAAGCAGCTTCTTTTAGAGGTGACAGGGTGGGGACACACCAGGGGCTCTCCCCCAGGCACAGCTCCTGGCAGAGGGTCTGCACCCGTAATGAGTCTGCCTGGTCTCAGCAGGAGGGGCTTGACAAAAAAGGGGTGACAGATCTAAGCCCCAAGAGCTCCTGATCCTTGGAGCCCCAAAAGCAAGAATCAGGCCCTGAATGAGGCAATAAAATCCTTTGGATCTCTTTTTATGCTGCATCTCTCTAGGTGCCCGGGGCATTGCTGGTGTAGCTCATCCACACAGGGCTTTGCAAGGCAGCTTCCATGCCAGGTGGTTGTGCTCTCCTTGGCTTTCCAAGCCATCTCCAGTTTATTTCTGCTTCAAACGTTCTGCACTCCTCCTAGCTGTTAGTCACATATCGTGGCTTCAACACAAGTACAAAAGTCCATATAAAATTTGAAATGCAAAATGGTTTTTTAAACACCATTCATGACAAACCTTAAAACTGCAACAGTAGATGTTCTAGCTGACAAACACCTAAGAGATATATTAAGGAGAGATGGTCTAAGCAGCAGGGAATCCTATCAAGAGCTGAATGTTCACCAGTTTTAAAAGTGTTTTCTTCTGGCATGTCAATCTGATTTTATTTCTGACATTAATGGCATTTATCATAACCGAAGCTTCATGAGCCACAGCATTTTTATATTAACAATTTATAATAAAAGAGAAATTACAAAGGGTCACAACAAGGATTGAATGTCCTGAGGAAGGGATAATGAGAAGGAAAGAAGGTCAAAGAAAACATCTTGGCCTTGCTATTTTTATTGAGTGCTCAGTTCACATTGGCATTATGTTTACAACTTATTTATTTTGAATATTTTCATATGAAATGAAGAAATCACTGTCGTCTCCTGTAAAAGATATTTGTACCTAAACATTGAATTGTGAACATGATAGAGAGGGAAAGAGAAAATTTATATTTGATGTAATTCTAATTCTATATGCTTCTCCATCTAATTATTACAAAGCTAATTATTTGTTACAATTATTGGATTAACACTTTGCTAATCAGTTTTCTTCTCCTTTGTAGAGCAGCACCAGAGCAGTGAAATGCAAGGTGAGAACGTTGTCTGGATTTTCAACAGAAAATTAGAGTGCTATTTTCTTTATGTGCAGATTAGTTCAGCTGCTTTGTGATTTATGACCAGCACAGCATATTCTGTATTACATCCTACATCTGTAGCATCTTTGTTCCCACAGTGATAATTTCCTAACTTTTTGGATGTGGTGACTATTTGCCAGTGGCAAAATGTCCCTCTCCCCCTCCCATCTCCCACCAGGAAGGTTTCAGTGATCAGATCATCCTGTGGGGCAGGAACCACCAATCTCCTCCAAACCACAGGCAGAGAAACATGGATTGGTACCAGGGCAGAGCCCTGCACACAAACAAACACACACACAGAGTTTTGAATGCACTTTAGGCACAAAATCATGCATTTTTTTAACACACATGGTGTCCTTAAAACACACAACTCAGCTGTTATCAACAGCAAAGAACTGAATCAGCTGCTACTAAACATACAAAACAAACCAACCCCAAACTTCCTGGCAACATGTGCAGCTGTGTTTTTTTTTATAAAAAGAGTCAATAGAGAATGCTTCAAATGCTGCATGCAGTGCAACACAGAAGGTTTCCTACTGATATTTCTGGGGAAAAGAAAGAAGTGTGTTTCAATGAAAAAGCACTTTATTGTTATTAGCTGCAAGTTAACAAAGCATTTCCCAGAGAATTAAATGACAGCAGTATTTTCTAGTTATGTGTTTAATTGAAGAAATAAAAAGGGTAACTGTGATCAATTAATTTGTGGCTTTTTGTTGGGTTGGTTTTTTTTTGTTTTTTTTTTTTTTTTTTTTTTTGTTTTGTTTTTTTGGGTTTTTTTTTTTTGCATATTTTAAGAGTATTTGCTATAAATCTACATTAGCACATTACATTAAAGTGAATTTAATATCAGCCAATAAAGTGCTTAAATTTCAGGAAAAATAAACACTTTGGGATTCTCATTGAATAAAAAAGACATCTATCTAAGACAGGTTTTTTTTTCCCCCAAATTAACAGATTCTCCTTCCTTTTTCTTTTCTTCTTTCTTTAGAAGATTACTTAAATGAAATTCAATGACTTGTGGAACATACTATCAAAACACTTATTTTTCTTGATTACCAGCTCCCTCAATACATTGATTTGCCCCATTATGTGGGATCTTTTAGTACTGGCACTAATGGGATGTGCTACTTGCAACTTTTTCTCTCTGTTTCAGGAATAGAATAAGCTATTTAGAGAGAAATATTTAGGGGAATTGTCAAAAACTTGTAACCACACTAAAACCAGGTGGTTTAGTTACAGATGATATTTTTTGGAAGAAATATTTGATATTGTGGTGGAATATCTCGTTATAAAAGATTTTACATGAAGATTGATAAAGCTTTGCAGTGGTTAAGCTCTCTCAGTCCCAACAATTGTGATTATTTATATTGTAGGCTCCACTTCTTGAGTGATTCTGGCTTTGACAGGAATATTTTCCTTCTCACTGAAACTTCAGTTGCAAGATTTGCTTCTGGAGGCTCAGTCAGGAACAAGAAAAAAAGTCAATAATTTAAAGACTGCTCTTCATATATATGTACAGAACCCCAGTTATTAAAGTAAAAGGACACTGAATTGCAGAACTCAGGTTGCATAAACAGGCAAAAATCAGTATGTCTTCAAAACCACAAGACAATCAGTTGATTTTCCCTTTTAAATCAATATTAACAGTCTATCAACTATTGGAACAGTGGCATGCTCAAACTCAAGATAACCTTTGTGAAAACACTCAGTTAGTTGCAATTTTTCTTTCACTTGCCTGTTTCAACAGTAGTAGAAGCGAGGCAAATTTTATCACAGCAGAAAACTACATTATGGCACATTCAGAGCTAAATTTAGCCCTCTGAGCTCAAGAATGATCTTACAGTCAGGGCCAAATTATTCTCTTTAACCGCACTGTGCAAAAGATGTCCTAAATGATGAAGACCCTGCTCTGTCCTTGAATAAGCACAGAAGACAGAGACCTTGGTGGGAGGAGTGTGAGCTGCTGTTCTGCTCAGAATTGAGTCCTAAGTGACCTCCTGCTTTTGCATGTGGTCTTCTACTCAGGCACATCAAGGTTGGAAAGGATACAGTTTTACTGTAACCTAATTTTTTTTGGTGTCCTGATAGTTTACTAAACTATCAGTGATGCAGTTTTTGTGGCTTAATTAATTCTTTCACACTGTCTCCATCCATCTCAGTCATATATATTTGAATAGTTCCTCTTATTAACATTTTACAGTGTATTTCAGCTGTGGGTAGAACTACAATGTTAATGAATGACAATTATCTTTCTTACTTATCTGAGAACTTAAATTAAGCTTCATTAAAATTGACATGATATTACTGAAAGAGTCATACAAACCCCTTTTTTAATTTATATTTATTTTTTTTATTAAATAGAAATCTTAGCCTAGAGTAGTTTTCTGGGTAACAATTCACCAGGAATCCTTTCCCAAACAGTTTCATGGAACTGGGAGCTACAGGGGAATGCACAGCTGTGTCCTTTAGAGGGTTCTACTGTACCTTAGCACTTAGTTAATCCCCTCGTCAAACACACTCAAGAAAATGAAAGCTGCATGTCACATTGTCAGTGTGAGGAATTGGCTGAAGGCTTTGCATTCGATTCTGGGTCTCAGAGAAGGCAATATGTCCTGGGGAAAGCAGCCTGAGCAGTTTTGTCTGGAGCCCCTGCACATGTACACACGCTCTCATTTGCAGCATCGTCGCCGGCCATCCCAAACTGCAGTCTGATGTGTTATAAAAGATTATCATCGAGGGGCATTGCATCTGACATGCTGATTAACTATGGGAGCTGCACCTTAAAGCTCCTTTTTATAGGCAGGTTTTTCAAGTGCTTTAAAAAATGCTCCTTGAACCAAGGCAGAGTAACAAAAAGACAGGAACCCATTGTTCACGCAATTGCAGGTTAAACTTCCATCGTGTTTTAAATGTGTTTCTAGATTAGTATTTTGAGAATAAGAATCAAGTCATTGTCATTTTATTTTGACACACAGGATGATTTATCCAGTTTCAATACCACATATTTCCAGGAGAGAATGAAGCCCTTTTTTTCACGTAAATCTAAATTGCAACAGCAAGTGTTGTACTGTCATTTTAATGACAGCAGTAGACTTTAAGTATGGAATGAATCAATTATTGCAAGCAGAGCCCCTGTGTAAATCATTGATGGCAAACCAACCTCAGGATTATAAAATGAATCTTTGACAAGTATTCAAGGTTTCAGCATATTCTCAATAATGAGGATTAAGTACCTACTATCTGTGAAAGAAAAGTTTTATTCACTTACTAAAGGATATGTGAGTAATCATTAAGAGAGGTCAGATTAACTGAGGTAGTTTTTAAAAAAGGGCATCCAGTACAACATCTGCTGGAAAATCAATGATAAATATGTCAATTTTTTTTAGAAAAAGGGAAAGATTAAGCATAAGGCAGTGTAATGGAATGACTTTATGCTCTGTTTTTAAAGAATGGAGAGGAATTATAATGACATCATAAACTATCATTATGAAACTTTTTGACATTTTCATGCCAAGAAAAAGACTCTTCTTGAATCAGGAACAAATAGTGATTTCTGCTATCCATGGGCAATTCAGTCAAGTTCAAATAAATCCTGATACTACACTGAGAGATGAAAAAGATAAAAAAGCCTCTGGACTACTCTGGTATACATGTCATATTCTCATATTTAACATTTTCACAGTAAGAGAGAAATTGAATTGAAAGTTATAATCATAGTTGAGCTGTGAAAATGGATATATTTTTTATTTGATTATGTGTCAATAATGCATACACTTTTTGAGAAGCCTTTGTAGTAAATATTTCATATCACTTTCCTGTCTTTGATAGTACCCAAACATTATTGCATTGCCTTTTTCTTTTTAATTTCCACAAAATAATGCAAAATTGAGAACCAGTGTTATCATAATCGTAGACCAACATAATTTCATGATAGAATAAAGCATTGTGTTCTGTCATAATTTGTATTTTAATTATTAATGAGAGCCTTTGCTTTAACTGTCAGAATTTTTTATTAATGTCTTATGATATTTGCATACTCCTTGCTTTTATATAGGGGGAGGATATAGAGAGGAATATATATTTATTTCCAATATATTTATATGGTATTTCCCTGGAAGGTTTGCTTTTGAAAGCTTTAACAATTGACTTCACATTGATCAAGAAATGCTTCATACACACTGGGATGAGAGAATTTTAAAAAAATCTAAAATAATGCTACACTTTATAATTTGATATTCCCTTAAAATAATTGAAAGCAACTTCAAATTGAAACAAATCTCTGCTGCTTGTAACAAAATAATGTGTCTGTTTACTTGTACTTCTGCATTTCTATTATGTTCTTTTAGCCAAAATTATATTTCTTTTATTTGTGTTTGTGCTTATGTATATTTCTTCTTGTTTATGGCACAATGTGCTGTCTCTTTGGCCCATTATGGATGATTCACAGTTGAATATTTTCATTCTGCACTGAATGGTCAATTCATTAGAAATTAATTCAATGCTTCTAAATTTTATAAACCAGTGCATGCTTTGTTAAAATAATACATTCTGCAATAGGAATGAGAATGTTTATAGCTCTAATAGCAAAAACAGAATTGCATAATTTTGCAATAACAGAATTTTAGAATTAATCAAATGTAAGTAGGCACATTTGCAAAGTATAAAATTTAGATAAAATATGTGTATATTAGAAAGAAAAATTATGAAACAGTTACAGCTCAAATTACAGAAAAAACCCATGAGAATAAACATTTATCTTAAGAACATTTCTGCAAATAAGAGTGGCTGTAATTATTTTGCTGTTTTATCTAAGACTCTTAAGTTGTTAAATGCAAATGATTTTGAGCTATTGATTATGAACATTTTTTGTTCCTGCTCTCAACGAAGTGTTAGAGTGTTATTTTTGTGCATTTCAGCTGGGCTTTTTCTAACTGCCCAGTTTTTATTACAATTTTGAAGTAAGAAATTCAAGTCACTGGCTTGTCAGAGGAGCCAGTAGTCTACAAAAAAGCCTTTTCTCAGTAACCTCTTACAATTTGTTTGCAATTGATCTTAAGGAGTTACACGCTTAGAAAGAGGCGCGAATCGCGGTGCGCTTTTACAGAAAACAAAACTGGAGGGATTCGGGAAAATGCAAGTGCATGAAACATTTCTTTCCATTGTGCAGCCAAAGGGCTGAGGTTTTGCAGTAAAAGTCTGGCATCTGGTGGTCCCTGGAAGCAATGGCATCCCGCTCCAGAAGGAAAGGAGGTGGTCACAGCCTGAATTAGCTCATCAGCTTGTCATAAACTAATTCTTTCCAGTGTATGATTGTGTGAGGACTCCTGAATCTGAAGGACCCCTCAGTATTCACTGCCATCTCTTGGGTGGTTTTTTTTCACCCTGGATTGTCTGCATTTCTTCCCAAAGAAAGAAGGGAAATAGTTGCACTTATCCAGAATTGTGTTGGGCTTTGAAATGCCACATAACGCCCTGTGCAGCCCTCAGCAGAAGACAGGAGAGGAGACTTACTGCCATTTCCCACCAGCAGTGCTTGGAGGACTGGAAATAATTAGGAGGCCAAGACCCAAGAGTGCCATTCCAGTAAAAGAGGATTTCTTCTATTCTCTGATGAACCATAACAATATGTTGCCAACACAACCAAATTTATGAAAAACCATTCCTTGCCATGTTCCCCTAAGAGCACTCACTCAGCAGAGGTTATGGAGGTCTGGGTGGGGAAGAGGTGCAGAAGTAGGGGCTTTCAGAAATCTGAAGTTCATTCTCTACCTTTTCAAGCAGTGAAATAAGTCAATAAGTGACAAAGAAAATATTCACTTTTTGTGACCAAGGGACCCTTCCCAACTCAGGTTACTTTAAAGAATTATTAGTTATCTTCTTAGTTCTCAAGCTGTCTCTGAGTTAAATAGTGCTTCACCTTTCCCTTCTTCATGTACCAAACGCACATTTATAGACAGTGACAAAAAGCTGGTTAATCTCATTATTCCAGACAGTCCCCATTCTCATCATCACCTTTCCTTGATCTTGTTTATTATTCAGAGTCAAGTAAAACATCTCTATGGCAAAAGGATGGCCAAAATTGATTCACATGAGATCTCTCCTGAGCAAATACTAATGGCATGGATTCTCCATCTTTATGGAAAACACAGCTCTGGATGTAGTCTCACATTCTCCATGGCTACAACATGAGCAGTTGTAGAACAAGAACAAGTTGTAGAACAACATGAAAAAGTTTGAAGCTCTCATGACCAAATTTCATCCATAGCCTTCAGCCTCCTCTTCAATATTACCTGATGTCATCACCCTTCACCTGTCTTAAAATTTCCTCCAAAAGTGGAGTCTTTCCTAAGTTATTATTTTTACTAAACTGTCAGATTTCTGATTGAACTTTACTGAAGTAAAGGATTATATCTCCTATATTTCCTTTGTCTTGAAACCAAACAGAGGTATCACTTCTCTCTTTACATTTTCCTCCATTTTAAAAGAATTATTCTTCCCTTAAAAATTAGGGATAAAAACTTAGACAAAAAGGAAAGGGACCAAAATTCCCTCCAAAATTCCCTCCAAATCTCTATTGCTGCCTTTTAAATGCAGGTACATTATCCATTCTTTATCTGCAGAGAGTCACACAGAAAACAGATACAGTCCAATACTTGATATCATGTTTTTATCCCAGACTCCAAATCTTGCAACCAAGCCCTCTTACTTGAGCCCATTCAGAACTCTGGGGCTGTATTTTTCAGTGTACACATTTGAAGCCTTTCCAAGGTGTAACTGAGCCTGACTTTTGACAATGCTTATATTACCACTACACTTTTGGACTTGTAAGCCAGGGGATATTTTGCTGATCTCTTTTCATATCTTTGCGTGTTTTGTCTGGTGCCTTTTCAAGGTTATTATTTATCCAGTTGGAAATTTTCTTCCCTTGAGCTACAAAAAAGTTCTAGGTAACACTAGAAACCTTGACATAATGACATGCCAGATCTCTTCCATATCCAAGTCCCTCAGCTTCCCTGCAGACATGCTTTGTTTTCTTTTCCTTTTTTTTCCTAAATAAAATGGAAGGACATTTAAGGATGCCTCAGCCCAGAGTATTTATTAAGCACACCTTTCTAGTACAATCCAGTTTTTAAAAAGAGTAGCCTAAAAGAAAGCAAAACAGCATAAGTAGTTAGGCATTTGCATGCTGCATTTTCCCTGTACTCTGTACAGTGTCCAAGCAGCTTCTCAGGGAAGGATCATAATCATTTATGTATGTCAAGTACATAGAACCACTTTGAGTACAATAAAAATGAGTAACATTGAAGTGCTGCTCTTTCACCGAGCATAAAGAATAGGCTGACCTATGCAACACTTCAAGGGTCTTACAGATCTGTGCAGTGCTTGTACAATAAAGGAGAGGGGGAAAAAGGCTTATTGTTATTTTTAAATTATAATTTCCAGGAGGTGCAGGGTTCCAGAGAGTAAAGGAACAGGCAAGTGGTTATATCCCTTTCAGCAAAGGGGCAGTCTGGGATTTTCATTGCACAGCAGCATGGAATAGTGCTGAGCTGATGAGACTGTCATACACCAAGAACAAAGGAAAACTCTGCTGGAACTTTGACTTCCAAGTAGCCCATGGAGTGACACCTGTGCTTAGGCTTCAGCAGTCCTGCTTCCTACAGAGCAACCCTCACCACTCCTGCTGCTGGAATATTTCCATTTCCAGCCCTGCTCCTTTCCTTTCTCCTATGCCTTGGTTGTCAGGTAGCACTCTCCCCAAAATGACAAGGCACTCTCTTTGTCCCTCTCACACCTTTCCCTTCCCCAGATGTGTTTTCATATCCAGAACCCAGGGAGAACACAATGCTTCTTATGAACAAGAGATTTTAGAGCTACTCCCAGGTGCCTGGGGCACCTCCAGCTCCTTGTGTACTGTCCCTTTTCTCCATCAGCCTTCAATATGTAACACTGAGAAACTCAGGAGATCCTATTACAGAGCATCCCAATGTAGCCAGAAATAAGAAAGTAGAAAACAGAACAAGGGTCTCTGACAGACATTTACCTTTCCCTTCTACCATTAAGCATTTCCTGCAGCAGAAAGAGAAAAAAACCCTTCAAAACCATGCTAGTCTATAAAAATACTTCAGTTGCATACTGAGACAACATAAGACATTTTCAACACTTCTTTCTGCAGATGGTTTCTGGTGCAGAACTGTGCTCTATTCAGAGACCAGCATGAATTCTCAAGGCACTGTACAAGCCACAAAGGCTGGGATCAAGTCTCCTCTCTCACTGTATTTGCAGAGGATGCCTGCCATTGTCAGTCTTGTCAACTCTCATGGTCTCTCTGCTTTTTACCCTGTGCTTACCCCATCTCTTCTTTCATTAAAAAACACGAAAGTTTCTGCCCTTGCGGATTTGCAAAGGAAAAACAGAATCCCCAAAGGCTTAGAAACCAGGCAGCAAATTAATACTGCCAGCACTGATTATTCTTTGAGATTCTATTATTTTAAAGGCAGTCTCCTGACTTTCAGGGCCTGATTCGTGGCTTCTGAACTGTAAAGTTCAGCCATCCTTGCACTTGGCAAGCATCTGGAAGTGAAATGTGTGCAACCAAGCTCTATATATAATTCTGTAAAATGAGAGCTGTTTATCTCAGTAGCTGAAATATTCATTATTGAAAATAAGCATTTCAACATTCAGAGGATGGATCATGTGGGCTGAGAATAACAATGATCTGGGAAATAGCAAAAGAACTGTGTGTCTCTACAGTGTCCTAAATGGATGTAGCTGAGAGGGTCTGACCTTGCACAGGGCAGGTGGGATGAGAGCCCCTACTGACACACTTCTGGCCTTACCTGCCCTTACTTCTGGCTTGACCTTTTCATTTTAGCTTGGCTGCTCTTCCTGGTGGCTAGGACAACTCAGAAAGCCAGGAAGAAATTAATGCTGAGTTTGCTGAGACAAGGGAGGAAGATGATGAAAGTGGTAAAACTGGAAAACATCAATCATTGCAATTTTTCTTACCTGGTAGACAATATGGGCTGTGCTGAGAAAATGCCTTCTGCTCCCCCTTTTAAAGAAACGTCTGCCATTTGGCCAAGCTTTAGTTTTGAGAAGTCACACCACTCCAATGTGACAATGAAATCTCCTCAGATTCTTCCTTTGTTTCACTTTCTTTGCACACAGAAAAGTTGCAGGTTATAGACAGCATCCTCAAAGGGCAGTGGGGCCAACTCCCTTCAGCCCAGCCTAGAAAATGAAACTGGGCCTTCCTAAAAACAGCAATTCCAGAGCAGGAGACAGTCACTACAGCTGAGAATTTGTTTCTCTGTGACTCTGCTTCCTGGCACCAGTTCAGCAGATTAAAAGGAGCCTTCAATCTGAAATGTTGAATAAACACAAAATGGGCAAATGGACATGGAAGAAATACACACACCGGGATGAGGATGCAGTGGGAATTTTCCAGTTTAGGTTAGTTTTGGTTTTTTCAGCATAGAAGGTAAAGTAAGGACAACTGGGACAAACCATGATGGAAAAGCAGATGTTCATAGGGGAGGCTAGGCTAAAGAATAGTATGTGGTAGCTTTTTGTCTCTGGCAGTGGCATTGGGTTAGGTGAAGCTGGCATGGCAAATGCAGTCTGCTCTCTTTAAAATGCCAGCCTCTGAAGCAAAGCCAAGCTGAGCTTTTTCGCCAGCTTCAGCAATAACATTTTGACATGCAATTTCCACATTGATATGATTAATAGCTAAATCAAATAAGGAGCCTTGTGATGGAAAAGTCATTTAACTGATTTGCCAAAATGAATAAAGTATGGTCTAGTCTTGCTTACAATCAAACTGGGAAGGCATTTACTAATAAATCCAGAGGCCTCCAAAAAGAAGAAGAAAAATTGTCTCGTAGCAAATATATCTGAGTGCTTCTGTCTCTGCTTCTACTCAACAATTCTAATAGGACTAGACAAGGTCCTTAAAGCCATTTCCTTAACCATGGATGTGAGATGGGAGCTGAATCACTGACCCACCACAGCTGGAGCTGCAATCCACAGGGATGAGCTTCAGAGGAGGGATGTGTCACTCAATACTGTGCACACCAAACAAACCAGGGCCTAAGTATCAGAAACTTCTAAATTATTTCCCTGTGTGCCTCCTTTTCCTTTCCACTACACAGGGATATAACAACTTCACTCTGGGTTTGTAAAGTCAAATTGAGTTGTGTGTACTCACAGCATGGGACCATATTCTGAAAATTGAGGATAAAAGGAATGTTTAACATCTTTTTTTTTTAATGAGCATGCAGTCCATGCAGTGAAGAGACAAAATTTTTGTAGAAAATACAGTTCATGATCATGTGATTTGAGATGTTACCAAATGTGAAAAGCCTTACCCAGCTCTGTGTCCTGCAACATGGACCCCATATAAGTTTTTTTCACAGATATTTTCTGCTTAAAGCGTCTGAGCATCCTGAGGACAAATGGGGAAAGAAAAGTAAATAAAGGATTTACACCTTCTTTCAGGAAATAAAAGCACACATCACAGAAATGGCAAATTTTGGTTTTCAACATTGACATTTGACTCTACCTTGTGGTATGAAGCAGAAAGAAGTGCCAGTGGTTGTCACAAACACTCAGACAACCCAAGAAGTGGGTCTGCCTCTGTAATTTTGCATGCTTATGGCATTGGTGGCTTTTCTGTTGAAAACCTGGGACTTAGGACATGTTGGACTAGCAAAGGAGACTGAAGAAACAGAATAGCAAAAGGAAGTAACTTCAAAAGCTGATAAAAAGAAATTCTAGTTGATGTTGAATTAAGAAAATCAATAACAGTGTAGTGGGATATCATCTGTGCCACCTCTTTCAGAAAATGAAGAGTTCCCTCGGATCATGTGTCTCCCATCCACATACAAATGAAGGGCAGTCCAACATAAGTTATTAGATGTGATTAGATCACATCCTAAGATGATATAGCACCAGTAAATATTTTCTAGCCTGGCATTAAAACCGGAATGTTTTTGGTAATGTGTTCATACTTTTTAATTCTGTCACTTAAAAAATGTTTTTAAACATTTAATCAAACCCATATACAATATTAACAAGTGCTGAGGCAGAAAGGGAACCTATTGATCACAGGTGATACATCTAGAAGCAGTGCACTGTCTACAGTGAGTTGTCTCTCAACTGAGTAATGATTTAGTCATTTACAGGGAAAATCCTTGCAGATAAAAGTCTCACACTGAGATACTCATTCTGATGGAATCCCATTCCTGGGATGGAGTTTTGTAAAGCACTCCACACAAATTTTATTGAAACTACTGTACAGTGCTTTATGTGAAGGATATGGAAGCACATAAAGTATTGTGCAGTAAATTTCGTAATGAAGGGCCACAAATGGCTTGTTAAAGATCCCTGTGTGGATGTCAAGTTCAACAGCAAGTATTGCTAGACCAATGTATTTTTTAAGCAGTTTTTGGTCAAACAAAATCTTGTCAAGAACAAGGTTCCTGAGATAAATGACTTAATTTATCATTCTAAGAATAGTATCTTGGCTGAATATGTGATTTGTCTTCTCTTAGAAGTTTTATCACCTAGCAGTAAGCTGACCAGTTCAGCAACCTGAAATTTCACAAAGCATCACTCAAAAAATGGTGAACACGAGCTACACAAATAATTTGCAATAAACAACTTGCCCTTTTCTGCAACTTTTGAGCAGATGCTCAGATTTATTCACTATTTAGATCTACTTTGTGGATTAACTGGAAAACTATCAGATTAGGAAGACTTAGCATTTGTTCATTGAAAACTTTAGGTCATCTAAATCCACTCAGAGAAGCTTTATGGTTTTGATGTTCAGGCTTGATTGACAATGAAATGTTAATTTAGAAAAATACTATAATATAAATAACTGCAAATGCAGCTCTGAAATGCCTTTTCATCAAAGCACACCATAAGATTTCTTATTTTTAAATTTTTAAAGATCAAACATTGAGAAAAGGACCTGACTTATGCAATTTGCCATTATGTAAACCTGTGGAACCTAAAGACACATGGTCTGGACCAAGAAATTAATTCCCAGAATTCAAGTGAAAAGTTTTGCAAAATTTTCTGCAATTCCACTAAGCATCCCCTATACATTGCTATTGACTTCAACAGCTCTGGAGGTTACCAAAAAGCATGTGCTAGTATGTGATGTGAAAAAAGCAAGTCAACCAAGATTTAAGATGATTTAAGATGATTTAAGATGATTCCCTTACAAATGTGTTGAATTTAGTGCTCATGGCTGATGTTTGAATAATTTCCCAAAAAATTGGAGTCTCCTTTAACAAAAAGCTACATCAGAAGAAGCATCAATGCAATTCTTTGCTCAGAAGTGTCAGGAACCTGCCATGCCTCAAGACTACATTTTTCTGTTGATGATAATTTTTGTCTCTATTAATTTTGATTAACTGAACCACAGCTATTGATTCAATTCACAGAGACAATAAAAAAGCCTCATAACAGAATTCACTGGCCACTGCTAATCTTTCTATGTATGAGACAGTGCTTGTATACTCCCTAAAAAAGTTTAAGGGGTCTAATATTAACCCTTGATCCTAGTCCTTTGCTCTATCTTTAGCCAGCTGGACCTAAACTTGAAAAAGGATAATTTTAAACAGTATTTACCATGATTGTTTGCCACTGAAGACACAATTTGTGGAAGAGAAAAAGCATAAGTGCATGTAAAGGAGTTTCTGTGTAGTATTGCACACAGTCTTGTGCTGAGCACATTTATGTGTGAGCACACACAAGCAAAAGTACCCACACTGTACTCCTATCTGCTGTGCAGTAAAATACCTTTGCAGAGTGATCATGTAGTGCTCCTCTGCTCCAGTTTGACAATGAAAGCAGCTCAGAGCTGACAGGATTCCACATCAGTCACCCCATCATGGCCATTGCATGGGAAGAGGATTTAAGAGAGCTGATCTGCCCTGTCACTCTGGGGCAATGGATAAACACACTGGGATTTTTTTTAAGCCTCCCTTTGGTCCACCTGGCATCAATCAAGACAAGTGACAAACCTCCTGACAGAACAGACAACTGCCAGCAGATGAGTGGTGTAGGTTGTTTCGTTGGTGAACTTCCATACTGTGGCAGAAAAAAAAATGACAAGCATGAAACCAAAGCCTCAGACTTTGCAGCAGTGAGAAAATCAAAGACCTTGGAAATTCACACCTTGAAACTGTTGTGAAGCAGATGTAAACTGGAACAGAGAGATAAAGTAACATAAGATTATTTTTTGATAGGAAAACAACAGTGTTCATGCAGCAAGAACAAAATACTCTGGCACTCAGTGTAAGTACGAAATTTCTGTTGGTGTTATCAGGAGGCAAAGTCAGAGATTACAGGTAGACCACAAGCAAAATTGCTGTAATTGTCCTTGGGGATCTCCAGCCAGCCTCTCAAGGCTCTGCACCTTTGAGGTCATATCTCTATGTGAATGTAGAGGTGCCTTATTTTGTCTTTTACATCAGTGAATATGATTAAACTCCTGCTGTTGTGCTAAATTTCAAAGATTGTAAAAAGTCATGGGAATTAAAAAGGTCACTGCAGTATTTCATTTCAATAGCAAATCTGTGGAATAATGTTGTACAAGTACATAGGAAACTGCTTTGAAAAGAGAACTTGTCGGTGACTTAGTTCTAGTGAAAAATAGCAGGCATTTGGAAAATGGAATTCTGCTTCCAGGACTTAGAAATGGGCAGATAATCAGAAATGGACAGAATAGAGTCCTTTCAGACATCAAAGCACAGAAAAGATGCATAATTCCCAAATATTTGTGTAATATGTACATTTTATATCCACACAATTACAAATGGCAAATTCTACTTTCATACAGTATAGGCTGATGATGAATCCTTTGTCTAGAAAGATATATTCCATCTGCAGACACAGAAGACAAGACTTCTGTACAAAACAACAGAGCAGGTGAATGTTTTAAACACATTTGTAAAAAAAATCTGAACTTTAGAAAAAGCCCTTCTCATTCTTTGTGTATACATATGTTTTTGAATTATTTCATATTTACTTTCTTTCATTTTAATCAGACACATTCCTCCTTATAAATCCATAGATCAGCATCATTTCTGCTGCTTTACAAACTGGCTAATCCCAGTGGAGATGTAGCTCTGCAAATAATAAAATTTTTCTTCAGGAACAGGAAAAAAAAATACAATTCCAACAGTGAATACAAAAACTGTGGACTTGTCTGAGACCTACAGGACAGAAGTTCTAACTGAACACTGCACAAAATCATGATGGCACAGGAAATGTTTCTGTCATATTTAAGGTTTCTGGAAACTTAGCACCTTGAAGCACCTGATTAACCTAGAACCAAAGAGGGGAAGACTCTAGGGTAAGTTTAAAACCAGAACTTTCCCCTGTCTATAGTCCTTCTGTGCTTTTTATTTAGTCTTTTTTAGAATGGCTGTATCACCAGAAAAATTTTGCTGTTAACTTTCAAAAATACACAGTGTGTTAAAAGGTTTAGGGTTATATTTTTGTTGGTTGGTTTGTTTTGAAAAGCTTACAGATCAGCTCACTTGAATGACAGAAATATTTCAAATTGATGCCAAAGTATGAGAATTCTTCTGTACATGTATCCAGAATTTTTAGCAAGCACAAAACATTTTTTTTTTCTTTCAGGGGTCTCTGCTCAAATTTACCAAGTACATAAATGAAAAGAGAAGGTTGACTAAGAAAACTTTTTAGAATATCTCAAGAACAAAAGGTGCCTATATGGAAGACATAGCAAAATTAAAAGCTGCTTACTATTTTTAAAAGTTGGTATTTCTCTTATGTCTAAATTCAGGAATTGATTTATATTTTTTTACAGGACAGAAAATTATTTGAGGCTCTTCCAGCAATCTGGACAATAGAGAAATCTAAGAGGAATGCTTAGCAGGCTTCTTCTATTGAATAGCCATCAAGCACAGAAAAAATGCAACCTTGTTATCATTTCTACACATCACCTATACACTTTGATGACAATGGGCACAGAACTGATGTTATCAGACCTTGAGGAATAAATTAATGCTATGGAATACACACTGGTGCAAAACAAAAGGGAAAGTAAATTAATCTTCTTGCACTGCGAGAGGCAAAGCAGAATCCTTAAAATAAGAAGAGATTCAAGCCCCTACTATTTTTTTTTCCTTTTCCCAAACTAAACCTGAATGCTTTGCAGGTTGCAACATCACTGTCACCTTCTCCAGGATATGAGTGTACGAGGGGATGTATGCAACACGGAGAGCCTCCTTTCACCAGGGAGGAAATAAGCCCTCTGTCATTTGAAAACTAAATTTTCCTCTTGCTCTTTGCCTGTCCCAGCACAGATACCCAAGAGCTACTTTGTGTGGCAGCACCAACCTGTTTAGGTAACTATTTTTGTGGTGCTCTCCCAAGTGTGGGAGAAGGTGTCCTTGAGAGCACAGGTGTGTTTTGGCCGGGCAGTGCACACAGATGCACAGGGACAGGTGTGCCCTGCTCTGGCCCTGCTGCCCAGTGCCTGGAGCACTGCCAGCTCTCCTCAGGGCTCTGTGCAGTGGCCACACTGCCATGCTGAGCCTCAGTGTCAGATCCCAAAAACATGGGGGTTTTCGAGCTTTCTGTGCTTTCTGGCACTGACCCCCTGGAGAACTCTGCTTTTGACCTGAGGCCTTGGAGAAGGATTCCAAATTTGAGTGATGGAGTTAAAATCATGGGTGTGTAGTGAAATAGAAGTGTTTGCTTTCACATGGTAAAGACTTTTTAATTTAAGGTTTTTATACTATAGTAATAGGTATGGGACAAGATGGAGGATTTTGGGTGGTGTCTTTTTCAGTGTTTATCTTCCTTCTTCTTTATGGATTCAGGCAGTAGTTTCTGGTTGGTCAGTCAGTGCCACACTGAGGGTCACAGGAAATTAGTTATTGGGTTAAAAGGATAAATAATATAGGTGTCAATTCTCTATTGGACTGTTTAGCTTTAAGAGACCTTGAGGCAGCTGGACCTTCCTCCATTTTCCTCACTTCTAGAAGTGCTGCTGAATGCAGCACTGATAAGATTTAATAAACAACCAAGCCCAAACATGAGAAAATCCATTTCCTTCGTGTATTTTTTAATCCTGGCTCTAAGTGAAGGCAGAAGAGACTGAGACAAACCACCAATTAAGTGGTGCAAACTCCCACCCCTGTTACAACCAGCAGCTCATCAGGCCTCTGGCAGCCTCTGCTCTTTGGGATGGGTTATCCCACAGCCTCAAAGTGATCACAGACGTCCACACACTCTGTTTTACCAGCAAGGGGCAGGGCTTTGTTCTACCATGCTAAGTCAAGCCAGACCATCCAAACTGTGTTTCCATGAGCTGGGACCCTGCAGCAAGAGGTTGGTGGTACTGGGTCTCCCAGCACACATCCCTGTGCTGCTTCCTGAGAGCAGGCACCCTGTGATAGGATGGGCAAAAGTGCTGATCTGCTTCCCTGGCAGTGCTGACCACATCAAGACACAGCACTCTTCATCTTCACCACACTTTTGCTGTCACCTACCTGGGCAGTGAACTTGAGGCAATGCAAAATGCACCCAGAGTGTCTTGGCAGGGGCAGGCAGCTTTTCTCTTGCTGAATTATGACACATAAAACTATAAGTGGAAGAGTTGCTCAACTTCTCCAATGGAAACTGGTTGAGAAAATTTGGGTTGTTCAGGCTGGAGAAGGGTAGGCTCCCAGGAGAACTTACAGCACCTTCCAGTAACTAAAGGGGTTTAGAAGAAAGATGGAGAAGGACTTTTGACAAGGGCTTGCAGTAATTAAAAAAACAAGGGAGAATGGCTTTAGACTGGAAGAGGGCAGGATTGGATCAGATATTACAAAAATCTTTTGCTGTGAGGGAGGTGGAACAGGGGTTTCCCAGAGACACCGTGGATCCCTGGAAGTGTTCAAGGCCAAGCTGGATGGAGTTCTGATCAACCTGGTCTAGTGGAAGGTGTCCCTGCCTATGGCATTAAAATACTGAATTTTGAGATACTGTGTATTTAGGTTGTTTTCCAATCAAGACACAGCAGTTTATGCATAATTTTTTTTTGTACAATTTTCATGCCATAATGAGGCCCCTTGATAAGTTCATGGAAGGGGCTCCATTGAGCCTTTTGAAACACTAAATAAACCTAGTAAAATCCAGCATGAAATCCTTATAATTATGACAAAAGGCATGTTAAGTTCAGGTTTGTGAAAGCTATTGAGAAAATCAAGAAAAAAATCAATGCTGAGATCTTGCTTTTATGCATTTTACTGGTAATTGGGTCATTAGAAGCAGTAGCAGAACTAAAAATTGCGCATGATTATTCTGTGGAGACAGCAATATCCAAGACTGGAAGTAATGTCTTCACCTTGAACTTAGTGAAGACTCTTGAAAGGCTCAAGTATTTTGTTGGAGGAGTGCAATGTCAAAAACTGAGGTAAGAAGGTAAATTTTCAAAGGATTGAGAAAATTCCACAATTAAAATTGAATTTATTGCATCAATCTTTGCACTTATGAATCCAAATCCCCTTCCCGCACATATTCTTCAAATTCAGCCAACAATATATAAATTTTTTAATATATTTCTAGCAGCATCTTCAAAGAAAATTTGTGGAAAGCCTAGGAAAGGAAATAAACACAGGCAAAGAAAATTATAACAAATAATCAAACATTATTTGGCAATTATCAACTTTCAAAGATCATCAACTTATGAGGACTTCAGTAT
Source organism: Muscicapa striata striata (assembly GCA_030060385.1). Classification (NCBI taxonomy): domain Eukaryota; kingdom Metazoa; phylum Chordata; class Aves; order Passeriformes; family Muscicapidae; genus Muscicapa; species Muscicapa striata. The sequence goes on along the minus strand of JAREIS010000027.1, from coordinate 955,327 downwards.
ATCATATTTCGCTATCAATATCACAAACTATCTTGAATGAAAAGATAATACTCTCTATTTCTTGAACATATCCTGCAGAGGACATGGAAGAAAGGATATCTAGAAGACACCTCTTTGGCCTGGAATCTTTTCTCAAGCCATCCATAGAAAAGGTCATTTAAATCCTTGCTGCAGAATACTTTTAAAGCAATATGAAAATAATCAACACCTTTCTATGGCTTGCTCTATGCAATTCCTCACTGAACAATTGTACTGTCTAATTTGATAGTTTTCCTTAAATAAGGAAATTCACCATTTGCCAGAAAGGTGCAAAGCCTGGAGTAGGCTGTACAATATGAATTTTAAGAGCAGCAAACTGAGACCTAGAGCACATTAATTTTCCAATAATCTCTGCAGAGCACGTGTGTGTATCTCTGTTTCCCAAAGGGCCACTAATCTTAGGAGCAGATAAGCATCTTGCCCAAGGCCAAGAAGCAAACCAGTGGCAGAAATGGGGAAAGCACCTGGAGAATTTTGTTTCACAGACCCTTACTTTAACATCCAGGCCACCCTCCACCTTCTTACTTCACCACTGGTGAAAGAACTGCTCAGATCTAATTTGAGATAGGGTAAGACTATAAGAGCATGACCACATAAAGAACCTCTATTTTCTATGTTATGCTGCATTTTCAGGGGCTTGCTACTCCTCCAGTGGTTTACATTTTAAAGAGGAACTGCCATAAAACTAAACCTTTTAAATTGGTTCAAATGCTGCTGTTCCCTGGGTGTTAACAACAGACATTTTCTTGTTAAAGAAGCTACATACATTATAGCATAGCTGCATGAAAATGGAAAAATCTTGCTCCCACACTGATTGACTGAGCATCTTGTTAATCATTGCAGTGTGTATCATAAATTCATTATTCAGTTGGGATATGTTTTCCCTGTGACAGCTTAAAATATATAGTGAGTGAATACTTACTGAGTACAAAGTACTTTCAGATTATAATATTTTATCATGGTAAAGAAAGCTCTAAACCAACATGATTTGACACATAAGATGTGGCAAAAAGTTGAGGCACAACAGCCACCATTATAAATATTTATAGACATACCTAAAGCCTTATATAAAGTTCATCCTGTTAAAGGACATGTTTTATGTTGTACAATTCCTCTAAGAATATCAATCTAATAAGCACCAAATGAGGCTGAAGACAATGCTGTTATAAAAAATGGAGAAAAATGATTAAAATGTGATAATTATACTGACAGTTTATATGCTCAATCTAATCAACCAAGCTTCCAATTTGTCATAATGTACACTCACTCATACATTATTGCTTAATTATAGCAACACTTCTATTTCGAAAGGCTGTCAATCATGCAAATGCCTATCATTTTTCTCTATTTGCATTTAAGAGACATATTTTTAGTTCAGTTCCAAAGCCCTTGGTGAACCTGAATTAACCCCAGCTCTTTCTTTTGTTTGCAATGCTTATTCCTGTTTATTCACTGTTTGCTGTCTGTGGTGGTCTGTGCTGTGTGATTTGCTGCTTTTCAGCTCATCTGCTGCCAAAGGGACTTTTGAATCTCATCTCTGCTCCTGAACCATGGTCTTGGTGATCTATGTGCTCTTAGGAGCTGCAGACCTGAGCTTGAACTATTCAGGTTTGATGTGAATAAAATTATCAGACAATCTTGTCTTATGTTCTGGATTTGACTTACTAGTCCTGCAGAGATGGGAAGAGGGAAGAGAGCCTTCCCTTTCTTCCATGGGTAGCCCTGCCAAAATCAGTGGGACTGGTTCTGGGCTGTAAGTTGTGAAAACATTCTGGTGCACATTCCACTCTGAATTGTTCTTTGTTTCTTTTGTCTTAATTTATCTTTGAGAACCTGTGATCCCTTCTGTCCCTCACCTTCTCCAGCTTTGTTCTACTGCATAAGCAGAAGAAAAATTTGGCATTTTATAAGAGCACAGAGCAAGAGAAATGCTGAACAGGACCCATCAGCAGTGGTAACAAAGGGAAAACTTGAGGAAGCTGGCAGGAATTGTTCAAATAGATTGGGAGCATTAAGGCAGCAGAAGCTGTGCAGTGCCACCACTCTTCTGGTAGTAACAAGAGGAGGTGCTCTAACATGAGATACACAGCTCCAGAACTGAGAATTAAACCCCTCTCTTCCAACCTTATTGATTCTGAAATTCTGTGAAATGACACCCCAGCAGGAATCACTCCCTTGCATGCTGTATCATTTTGCTCTTATACATTCTATCACACTATATTCTCTTTGAAAATCTAATAATTTCTTACACAGATATTTCATATGCAGTGCACAAACATATTCTATTCAAGATTTAGATAGTAAACAAATAAACAAATAAAAGAGGAATTCAAACTACCAGGTTGGGTGGAAAAGGGATTAAAAAAGAAAAGACAAAAACATGGCACCATGCTATGAAAAATGTCAAGTTATTCTTTGAATGTTGGCTTGGGAAAATCTCAATACATTTCTGGTAAATGAGGCATGAAGCATATTCCTAAAAATATGGTGTCCAGGAGATAGTACTACCCAATATTTTATCCTAATGGCAATATATAGTACTTTAAAACACCTGAACTTTAAATCAAACACTCTGGGGAGGACATGGACAATCTATTAGTTTTTCAAATATAAGTTAATATCAATATAAAGATGAGAGAGTAAACCATTTCTGGGAGCTTACTTGGTTAAAATCTGGTTAAAATTAGAGTGAGGCTTATTCTTTAATTAGTATGTAGGCAATATGAATGATCTTCCCATATAATCTCTACTTCTCCAAAACTTTGTGTTTCTTGACTGGCCTTGTTAATATCTTGTTGGGTTAAGATAACCCCTAATGCTCACACTCATGAAGGATGCATGATTCAGAACAATAATTCAATAATTTGGTGGCAAAACTATAGTATTTGCCATGTTTGCAGAGAGTACAGAAAAAAGGAAAAAAACCAAAAAGAGAACACCATAGCATGCCTTTAAAATACAAAATATTTTACTGTTTATAAATAAACATTGTGTCAGAAGCCCATTTTGTTCATATTATAATTTATTCTGAAGAAATTTATCTTCCCTATTTGCCATTTCTCCTTATTTTAAAAGATACCTACAGCACATACCTCCTGGGACAAGTTGTTATTCAAGTTTTCATCCATCTCAAGCAAAACCAAATACAAAATGCTTTTTTTTTTACAGAGAACAACAACAAATTATATGTATTTCACACATATACCTATTTAGAAGACAGTAGTACTAACATCTATCATTCTTTTAATCCTCCATTGAAAGCAGTACAATGCAAATCCTTTCAAATCTTGTGAAATAGCTTCAAAATTTTGCTCAAATAAGAGCAAGTTACTGTTACAAATTTACTTGTTATGACAGCAGGATGTTCTCATGACAGACTGACCATCTTACTTTTGGACAGACCAAACTGCATCCATTTGAAAAATAAACTATTAGCTCTTTTCTTCTGATTTTCACAAGATTTCTGTGCGGGTTGTGAGGCAGCACCAGTGACAAGTCTTTCCTACACTGGAAAATCCATGTGCAGATACAGCTGTTGTATAGGTGAAATGGAGCTTCTGCAAAGATCGCCTCTGGAAAAGTCTTGTGTCATTTTTCTGGTCAATGTCCTTTACTTTCACTTGAGAGAGCAAACAGTTTTAGGAAGGACTCCAAATCTGGCAATTTTGCACTTGATTTCACGCTGACAGCTACAGTGTACCAACTGTTGAGGCTGCTTGGGTATCAAGCACTTCTGATTCCCATGGTTATTCTGCAAGATAGGAGAGAGGTCACTTCTGCTTTGCTTCATCATCTGTTAAAACAATACAACAATAATTCTTCCAGAAAAAGGGCCACAGTCTAAAACTGACATGTAGTAAACTAAATTTTTTATAATTAATAATTCGATTTGAAATGACCTTGTTAAAGTGTTTAAAGGTAGGACTGCCATTCTGTCACACAGATAGTTTCTCTTTTGCTCATCCTTTGCAGTCTTTCCCCAGGATTTTTGTTTTGTCTAACATATGAACATATAAAAGTGTGTGAAGTGGAAGGCTGCTGCTCTCCAAGGCCCCTGAACAAAGTCCTGCAGCCAGCTGGTCACTGGCAGCAGGATGCAGACACACTCTTTGCCTGCCTGCCATAGGTGTATGCTAGGACCCTTCTTCCCCCTCCCCAAACCAGAAAAAGCTCAATTTTCCCAAACCTTGCATGTCAAATGAAGCAAAGCTTCCAAATTAATTTAAGAGCTTCTTACCTAGAGAAAAATATTTTTTTCCAAAGGATGCAGGTTCAGTGTCCTGACAGAAGCCATTTCTGGACAGACACACCCCAGAGCTTTGATGTCTAACTACCTGAGGCCTCTCTGCACTATGCTTCTGTCCCAACAACATATTCCAGCAGTGACTTCAGAAAATCTTTCTGCTGGGTTGGGAACAGTCAAAGTCCTTTCATAATATGGACAAAAAACTTCACAGGGGCTCCTTACTCTGATTGTTTGTCAGACCATCTCAACACCTGCAAAGTCTTCTCACAAAGTAGCCCCTGGGCTCCTTGTCCAGCCTAGTTTCTGAGAAAAGTGGAAGCAAGAGCTTTTCCAACTTTTTCCATTTTTTTTTTTTTCCTACTAGAGACATTCACAAAATAGGCTTTCCTTGCTGACTAAAGAATAGTCTGCTTAGATCACTGGACAGACTTCCTGACATCCTAGGCATGGCTAAACTCTACATTTTCCTCTACATAGTCCTTGGGAAAGAAGCTAACATGCTTTACTTCAAAACTAATGGAACAGTGCTAGGGCCAAATCTTTCTCTTAAAAGGCCAATATAATCTATTTCATAGGGCTATGACAAATTACTGGAATAAGATTTATTACTAATGTTTAATACAGAAACTTGCCCAGGACCTAACTCAAGGGAGTGTCATTTGCCCATGACATTCATTAGAACTACTTTACCTCACAAAGAACAATCAGAACTAAATTTACCTTCTATATCCTTTGAATATATGGCTTCCAGCATAATCTTTGAAGCAGCATAATATAAAGCTTATGCAAACTGGACATGATAGGAAGAGCAAGAGACTCTTTTTACTTATAACCATGTAATAGGTGTAGTTATTCAGCGTGTGATTTGAATTTCAGAAGAAAAAACTCGGTCAACTCAGCGAAGCAAAATGCACATAAATGTTTGAATTAGAGAAAGATAGAAAATTCCTTTTCCTTTGGAATTTTCTCCAAACGAGAACTCCGCTCTGCTGAAGAGTCTCCACCATGGTAATACCCAGCAAAGACCAAAAAATTATCAGTG